>PVHP010025478.1:0-25495 GCA_004024765.1 Zapus hudsonius | reverse complement strand
GGGGCAGGCTCCAGATATTTCTCTCATGAACCTCTCTTTCTCATAAAGGGAGCTTTTCTGTTATCTTTTCTTGGGCTGCTTATCTAACTAAATAGTAAAAGCTCTGTGAACTTTCTGACACGTGGTTTTCCCCACACCGGTGGCGAGAAAACTTTATGACTTCCCACATCCAATTTCCCCATTTAACTCCCCTTTTCCTGATCTACTGAATTAGAATAAATGTGTAACTAAAATTTAATTCTGTCCCTGTGTACAATTCTTTGGCATTAGAGGACAAGAACTCGGAGTAGGAGGAGGGGGAAGGGAGGATTCCAAAACTCTCTCTCTCTCCCCCCCGCGTTGCTTACTATCAATTAGCAGCAACCCGTATCAGGTCTGTCTGGCCAACAGGTTTATGACGAATGTAAAGAAAATAAATATACAAGGAGAATTAGATCTTCCTTGCGTTGCTAAAGTTCATGATTGTATGGGTAAACTGAGTCAAAGAAAAAGACATAATGTTTCTTTTCTCATTTATTGCTCAATGGTCAGAGACATTATCTGCTATAAGTACTATATATTTTCTGCTTGCTTATAAATTAAAAAGAAGGGGGAGAATGCCCCTAGAAAGTGTCTTTCTTAATTTTGGGAATTTTGCAAAAAGAATAGTCATGGAAAATTATAAAAGAAATGATTCTCTAGCTTAAGTTTTTATAAAACAGAGTACAGATGTTCTTTTGCTTGTGAAAACATACAGACCTGATCACTCCAGTTATGGCTGTTGGTTCAGTGACTAAATTGTTTGTGGATTAAGAAATGCACAAGAGGAACTCTTGGAGTACTCACCAAGACTAGCTATGTTTCTTTGTCAAGGACAAACTGAGTTTTTGGGATGGAAATTGCTTATGGGTATTGATTTTCTAGGGTGAGTTTCGCATATCTAAAAGCATTGTGAGTTTTAAGGAGATGGTTCTATTTGTTTATGCTAATACTACCAGGTAGTCATCATTGGACTTGTATAATTTATAAGGTTTAATTTCAGACATTGTGATTTCTATACTCCTATTAGATAAAAATAAGTTGGAATAACTTAATTAAGCTAACAACATTGGTTTTCACAGGTTTTTCTTTTCAAAAATTTTTCAGGACACTGCTTTGCTTTGTTGCAGATGATCGCAGCGTTTCCATCTAAGATATTATTTCATCAATTGTCTTATTTTGTGTGCTTGAACTAACTCTTTAAGATTTCAGTTCTTGTGGACTTGGGTTCTCATACATCAATTACAGTTCATAAAAAGAGAGACTTTGGAATAGCTTCTGTCATTGCTGCGATAGCTGTTTCAGCTGTGGTGACTACTACAGTTGCTATTGCTCTTGTTACTTCAGTTCCTACAGCACAGACTCTCAATAATTTTTCTTCTGCGGCTGCCCAAGCTCTGAACATCCGTGATCATTAAATGGACAATTTAAAACTGGACTTATGATTCTTGATCAGCAAATTGTTCCTGTGCAGAAAGACTTGGTATCGTTGGACAATTAATGACATTGTGATGTGTTCATTCTATTGTATTCTTCCTATTGTGGGACTTTGTATAATTGATGTTTTGCAGCAAAAATGTCTATACAGCTGTCATCTATGTTAACTAGTCATTGGACTTATGAGTTTAATCTTTATTGCTAATTTATGAGTTTAATCCTTATTGAAGAACTCTTGGTCTGATGTGCATTAACGCTTTGCCAATCTCAGATGTGCTAACAACTGTAAGAACAGCTAATTAAGCAAGCCATGGCAGCTATGGGTGACCGATCCTCCCCCCATGTATGGCTTAAAATGCTGAATCCGTAGTCAGAGACGGGTAAGATCCATGGAATTACATATCAACCTAAGACAGGGTTCTGACGCTTGGAGGTCAGAATTCCAATGACGGGTAAGAGTGTAATTTGCCATGGACAAACTAAGACAGACAGGATCCTGAGCCATTTTTTAATAAAAGAAAAGGGGGATATGTCAGGGGCGAAAGCCTTTGGGGGCCTTAGGAGGCACACCCTGGCTTAATCTCAGGACGGTACCTGACAGCTTGCCACGAGGGGCTTAGCTTAATGAGTTTCAGGTGGTGATCTCGATTGGCCGTTATACACAGGTTCTTACCATTAGCCCCCTGATTGGCCAGGAAGCTCTATATATACTGCCTGTTCCCCACAATAAAGAACACACGTTCACCAACCCACAAGGGTGTGTGTGTGTATATTTGTATGATCACTGTCCTCCGCGGGCGGCTGGGCAGTGATAGTCGCTGTCTCTCAAAGTTCCTAAAAACAACTCTCTGATACTCACTGCATTAGGTAATTGTGCATATATACGCACACAGGCTTATATATTTGTGTTTGTCACAACAAAGGAAAAAATCCTTACCAAATAGAAGATATGAGACAAAAATGTAAAATGACATGAAACACAATCTGCAGCATGAGTAGGCTGACCACACCTCCTACTGGGAGAGAACAGTGAACCAAGAAAGGAGCCCCTGTGTAATGGAGAAGCCTGGGCCTGGGGGAGACAATCAACAGCTTTCAAATTCAGCCAAATTTTCCACTTAGTGAGGGGGAGCCCTTGTCTGGAACTTGGGATTCAAGGCAATAGGCACCAGATCCCTTACTCTTGGGCTCCCAAGATAAGATGCACTATGGGAGGTATTGACGGGGAGGCTACTAAAAATAGAATCTAGGTAATCCAGAATTGTGTATATTTGTTAACCTACACTGATCTCACTCTCTAATGGAGATTGTTTGTATTTTTCAGGATGCAGTGAGACATCTGGGGCCAATCTAACCCTACCAACCGACCGTAGGCAGATAGCTGAGATCCTGGCAAGAGAGGAGCCACCACAGTCATATCGTGGAGGATCCATATGGAACCCAGTAGAGAATGATTGGATGAACAAGGGACGCAAAGCCACAGCCATTACATCAACATAGGATAAGCCAGTGAGACAGAAACCAACAATTTTCGACCCAAAGATTCCTAAGCTCACAACATTAAAGCAGCCTTAATACTTATCCACCATGACTCAGGGAACTGAGCAGAAGAAGGGGTGGAAAGATTGTGAGAGCCGTGGTGGGGTAGACTATCCAGAGGCATGGCACCCCTCAGTAACAACATATTAGGGCCAGGAGAACCTGGCTGAATACTAGGCTATCCATGGTTCCCTGGCACAAGGACTGAAACAGACGACCCATGGAGGAGGATATACAGCTGATTGGGGATGGGGGAGGGGGTCATTGGGGATAACAACTCATTGTTTTCCCACTAAATAATGTAACTCATTATGCAAAAGAAAGAAAGGAAGGAAGGAAAGGGAGGAAGGAAGGAAAGGAAGGAAGGAAAGGAAAGGAAAGGAAGGAAAGAAAGGAAAGAAAGAAAGATAGGAAGGAAAGAAAGGAAGGAAAGGAAAGAAAGAAAGGAAGGAAAGGAAAGGAAGGAAGGAAAGAAAGGAAAGGAAAGAAAGGAAAGGAAAGGAAAGGAAAGGAAAGGAAAGGAAAGGAAAGGAAAGGAAAGGAAAGGAAAGGAAAGGAAAGGAAGGAAAGGAAAAGAAAGAAAGAAAAGGAAAAGAAAGGAAAGGAAGGAAGGAAGGAAGGAAGGAAGGAAGGAAGGATGTTTCAAGGTGTAATAAAATGGTTTTATGATCTGGATCTACTTATCTCTCTGCTTAGAGCCTGTTGTGATATGCATCTCAGCAGCTAAGGTTGCAAACTGCATGACATGCCACATCTCGAGAATGCACTGAAAGGCAGATGTGCAAGCAGTGTCTGAGCACTCATGTGCACAGAGAGCAAGAGTTGCTAGTTAGACATCTCATTAAGAAGTCTTTTGAGTTTTGTGGTTGCCAGACTATTACAGTTTTACTGTAAAGTAGGTAAGACAGGTAAGAAAAATTCCACATGTTATCCATTTATAATCTATGAGTATCTACACACATATCACATAGGACATATAAAATAGTAAATAAAAATGTTCTGCATCTGTCAAGTATTGAGCTCTTTATGTAGAAAACTACATTAAAAATCCTCAGGGATATTTATTATACTTATTTATTATGCTGAAACATTCTAATGCTAATAGTTATTTTCACACATATATCCAAAAGGTCATTATAAAGTCAAAGAAAATTCATTGTGTCTGCTACAATCTGAAGATGTATGAAGCGAGTGCTTTATTAAAACGACCAGAAGGAAGAATGTACCATGGGAAGTGGACTAATCCACAGCCTCTTTTAAGAGGGATCATCACTAGCTACCAATGGAGCATAGTCGCAAGAGTGGAAAAGAATTAATGAGAGCAGGATGTACATGGAAGGAGCAGTAAAGCCTAATGAGAGGAGAAACAGATAATTAGACCTGAATAGCGGGTGAATAGCTGCCATTCTGAGACTACAGTAGGTTTCCAGAAGTTGGGACAGCTCATGAGGAAGTCTGAACTCTGCTCACTCCTGTTCCTGGATCATAGGACACAGAGGCTGACAAAACTAAAGGTACCATCATTTTCCCCTAAATTAATCCTCATCAATTAATACCAGGGCTATTCAGAGGCTTTACTGGGCCATAAGTTTCAAATTGTTTTATCAAAATTTATTAATGCTAAAAGAGACAAAAGGCTTAAGAATGTCTCATCTTTCACTCTCAAGACTATGTACATTCAATTATGAAAACAGAAAGAGGAAGAAAGCAAACAGAGGTTTTAAGCTGCAAATAAGATCCAAGACAGAAAATGAGAAGTTGACAAGCTTTACAAGGTAAGCTCTGAGGTCGGAGAGCGGCATTTATTAGTCAGCAATCACATTTTCTTAACCTCTGTCAACTGCTACCAACTGGATCCAAATCCCTTTGTCATTTTTAATTTGTGCCTCTATAATCTGCAATTTGATGGCATTATCCAATCTCAGCTTTAATGCCTGATGTCAACACTGCCAGCAGTTGCTGCTGTCATTTCCAGTTCGGTCCCTGGCCAATCCCCAGGGCTGCCATTCACTGTCCTGCCAGGATTCATCACTGGGAACCTCCAGTAAGATCTTTGTCCCCATACAGCTCTCCCTCCTCACCTGGCTGCCTTACTTACTTAGCCTTATTTGGTGCTATGAACACTTCCAGGACTCAACAGCTATTCTTGAAAGATTTCAACAAACAAACCACTCTTTGTTGTTCAGAAATAGTCTGTGTGATCTTTCCTTACATATGGAGTCATCCCTTTTAGCCAAAAGCACCTCGTCAACACTCAGTCTACAGTTTGAGTGTTCTCCAGCAAGGGCCTGTCAGAATTATGCTTGGATATTTCCTGGATTAGATTTGTACTACCTCCTGGAGCAGTTCACCAAGGTATCCATAGCCCAACAATCACAAAGTTCTTCCTTCAAATCAGCTAATATGTCTAATCACATAACATAAAGACTTAAGGCTAATTATAATTTTATCTAAAAATACACAATTATACCAAAATTCAATATTTTTCTAATTTCTATACTTTCAGAATTTATTTAATCTTCCCCAAACATTAGTAACTATAATACTCCTTGCCCATCTTCATATAAATGTTCATTCTTACTCTGTCTTCACATTGGCTGTGTTCCGCCTTGGTTGCTCTGAGACCTCAGAAGGAAGGAAAGCACTCCTGCAACAAGCTATCTCAATGTCACGGTCCTTTTCTTTTTTTTTTTTCTTGTGACACTTTTCCAGATGTTGCATTTCTTTTATTTTACTTTTTTCTGGTACTAATACAAATTAATCACATGTTTAATTAACATATTTAAATAAATTAATTTTGAAAATTTCCCTTCAAATTAGCTTTTGAGTAATTTCCTATGTAAAACTGCACTAATATAAGCTGCAGTTTTAAAATACAGATTACTTCAGGAAATGTCCCTTCATTACAAGAAAGATGAAATGTCCAGATTTTATCCCTAAAAGGAGTAGCATGATGACCAGTAAAATCTCGGTGGAAATCCCACCTGGGTGGGTACTTCATGGGTCAGTAGAGACAGGCAGAGAAGTCAGAAAATGGGCTGCAGACAATGCTTTGAAACAGCACATTCCATTAGGGGAAATTGTTGCACTTTAGAATCTCATTTTTGCAAACCTCATGTTTCTGACTCCCACTGCTAAGTGTTGACATGTCCATGTAATAGGGAACCAATCACAAGTACCAGACCAATCGCTTTGACTGACCCTCAGCTAGAACAGTCTCTACTCCAAGAGGTGAGCCTCTCTGGTTGTTGTTGTTTTTGTTTTTTAGAGCAATTTGCATCTGATTTTACTAATTTTACTCTCCAGTTATCACACTCAAGCCATTGCTTAAATTATCTGTTGCTTCATAAGGAATGACATTTCCTTTGGCTGAAAAGCTAGTTGTATCACACTACATTAGCCTCGCCAAGGGAAAAGCCATGGCACACTTCCCTGCTTTGGAGAGGCCACTCGAGGAGGCACCCAGCCAGCACGCACGGCCATCAATGACAGATTGGCCCAATTGCCACAGCTGATGGCAATCTGTAAAGGATTACCATTCACACATTAAACAGCTTAGTTTAGATTCACCAAAACAAATGGTGCCAACAAATCTACCCATAAAATTCTCTGCGTTCAATAAATCCAACATTGAATTCTCTGCCCAATTCAATGATGCATATCCAACAAGCTCTGTGATGATGGATGGTTTCATTAGCATTTCAGCTTTTACACAGAACCTCAAGCCAAAGCATATGCTCTGACAGATGTTCCAGCCATGGGTTCTATTTGATTTGCCATGTAGGTGTCCACTTACAGTGGACCGTCAAGAAAGCATTCAAATTTATTCATTGCACAGCAATCCATTTCAATTCTATCTAGCCTCAAATTAGAAGGTATTCTTAAGACACTGAAAGCATGCTTTCATTTATATTTTACTGAGCCTGAAGATAAAAATTGCCTCAGAGCCTAGTGTAATGACTTCAGAAGATCAGGATGGACACAGATGAATGCAGGTTTTGTGGGCCATGCTCATCTATATCTTAACTACCACTGCCAATAAGTAGGACATTTGAAAACAAATGTGTCCACCTTTTCCTCATTCGTGTTATATTGAAGTAAAACATATAAACGGTGAACTGGACAAGTCTTATCTTGTGGAACATTAATGCATAAACATTAATCCAGCATTCCAGGTGAGTCCTCTGATGTTTACATATCCCAGTGTGTGCCTGGACCTCAGTTGCAGTCCAATTCTCATCTCCTGCACTGTTATGATTTCCAGTTCTGTGCAGTCAGAAAGTTAATACAAAGAAAAGCATATGTTACATACTCATTCTGGTTGCCTTCTGGCTGAAAACATGTTGTTGATGAACTTGCATGCTGTAACATGACTTAGTGTTCATTTGTCTTTACTATGAAGCAGTATTGTATCACTTGATTGAATCACAAATCATCCATGCATTCAATGATAAAAGAGTATTTAGATTTTGAAATTATTACTTTTATGAACAGGTTATAAACATATTGGACAAACATTTGGGGGGGGGTACATGTCTAATGTCCTCCCAATCTGTACTTGGCATGGATCTTCTACACCATGTTAGTTATATACTATATACTTCTGTTTCCTCAATTATTTTAAATATAAAATATATAAGTATAAAGTAGCCTAAATATATTTTATGATATAAAATTTGATATTTCTCTGAAATACAACAATATGTTTTAAAAAATCAATAAAATATGTTGTGTAAATTCCATTTATTATTTTATTTCCTATATCCTCAGTTTTTCAATAAGTCTTAAGTTATAAACCACCAATTTTCTTTTTTAACGTTTTTATTGGCTTAAAATTATATATATATATATATATAAACAATATGATCAGTATCATAAGTTATTAGATAAAGCCATTGAAATCAGGATGACATTCCCTTTTATGCACTAGACCTTCTCCACCCCCCCATGACTCTTACATTCTTTCCACCCCCTCTTCTGCAATTTTCCCTGAGTCTTAGTGGGTGAGTTTAAATTTTGCATAGTTATTAGGTTTTTAAGAGTCTCTAAATTTGTGTTTTGGACAATTTAGGGCACCCTTGGTGCCTCTCTCCATTATCCTTCCCTAGGTTATCTGCCTTGCTGTGGGAATAGCTCTTTTGCTCATCATTCCACTTCCATAGAGGTTGTGTTAGGGATCTAAATGGTGAGTTTGAGGTGGATCATCTCTTGCTTGGGTGGCCCCATCAACTCAGGTCTAGTTGGTGGAGTTAGTAAACCATCAATTTTCTAGCATTAGGGTTCCTTAGGAATACAGTTAAAAGCTTAGTTCCATTGTTATAAGAACTGAAAAGATGTTTATGTAGGAAAATTCATATCATCATTGACTCAGCCAAAACAATAAGTATTTATTTCTTAAATACATGATACTTCACTGAGCTTCATGACAACAGAAGAAATTTGAAAGTAACTTATAAAAGCTAAAAACTTTATTCTAATTCCCTATACTATATAGCATATGACAGTATATATAATGTACTTTTAAACATGTTTCAGAGAGCCTCATACTTTCAATATGGATCTCGTCTGCTTACATTCAGCCAATTACTAAAAATATTCAACCATTCTGTTTGCCATACCATACCATAACATAACACTCAGCACATACAGTTAAGTTACATGTTTTGTTGTTGATTCTATAACTTTAGAGTTTGGGATCTTCTTCAAAGACTCCATATGATCATCATCGATTTTTTACAAGACTCCATAGAGGTGTTATGAGAACAACCATAATATTACATACAAATTATCCCAAGTTAGTTCTGCCATATTGCTCAGTATTTGCTCTTGTTCTACCTCATTTCTTAGTTCACTTAAGCAGAATGTTGATTTAAAGGATAACATTTTAAAAATATTTTTATTTACTTGCAAGGAGAGATAGAAAAGAGGCAGAGAGAATGGGCATGCCAAAGCCTCCAGTCCCCGCAAAGGAACTCCAGATACATGTGCCCCTGTGCATCAGGCTTTATGTGGGTACTGGGTAATAGAAACCAGGTCATTAGGGTTTTTGGACAAGCGTCTTAACAGTAGAACCATCTCTCCAGTCCAAGAATAACATTTTTATAAATTTGAATCATACTCTATAAACAACAGATATTTGAAGGATTTTTTCCTTAAGCTACATATATATATATATATATATATATATATATATATATATATATATATGTATGTATATTCAAAGTCTAAAAAGAACAAATAAAATGAGGGATTATATTAAACATATTCCATGGAGTTACAATATGTCACTTTTCCTGAAAAGGTGACAGAGGGTAGAATTTTTGTTACTTTACTCCATATTTGGATAAAATTTTAACAATTGAAGTTCCATACCAAGAAATTTGGTCTCCTTTTATCATTTCGCCTGTCCCATGGCCGGAGTATAGCTACGCTATTATTCCGATATTCTAAGAAATGCTTCATGTACATTCATTCTCAGGTTTCTCAAGAAATTTCTATCACTTGTTCTCACAATGAAAGTTAATTGAAGGGACCTTTTTTTTTCTCCCCATGCAGAACTAATAACATAAATTTTTACATTATACCATAAAATAAGTAATGTTATCAAGGCCATGTTTCAAACCATAAAAAAAAAATACAAGGACCTAATTTAGCATTTTATAGCTAGAAAGGATTTTAGTCTCCATTATACACCTCCTTTTATATATTAAAAAAAAAAAACCAAAAAACACAAAGGCCCAGGACAGTTCAATGGAATCAAAGTTCAAGTACTTCATTAGGGTTAGAAATATGATTAGGATTAAAAACTTGGCCTTAGTCCCCTAGCATGTTATATAGGAAAACAAAAATTATTTAACATATATTTGTGTTACTTAGCTACAAAATTCACAGAGAAGCCAGAATTCATACCATTTCTTTATGTTTTTGTACTACTTTCAGATAAATACTTTTTTAAGTAGTAACCAATTTCACATAGATACATACATAAAAAGCAGTCTTTTCTGGTTAATAAATATTATCACCACAATGAAATATTTTGTTTTAATTTACAAATCCCAGCTTGGTGGTACACACTTTTATTCTCAGCACTTGGGAGGCTGAAGGAAGAAGATGGCCATGAATTTAAGAGCATTCTAGAGATACACAGTGAGTTCCAGAACAGCCTGGGAGAGCCTGAGACTATGCCTTGATAATAAATAAATAAATAAATAAATAAATAAATAAATAAATAAATAAATAAATAAATAAATAAACAAGTTCCTCAATATACCTAAGCTGATATGTCAATATTTCTTTTTTTATTATAAGTTTTTTATCCATAATTGGATACACTGAATGAATGTGTTGATGTCCCCAATTCCCCAATTTCCCTCCTCCCTGTGCCCAATCAGCTGGGTATCCTCCTCCGTGGGCAGTCTGGATCAGTCCATGGGGCAGAGGGTTATGGATAGCTTAGAAGTCAACCTGGTTCCACACCCCTTTGTATGTTGTTACTGAGGGGGACCATGTCTCTGGATATTCTCTACCAGCATGGCTCTTATAATCTTACATCCCCCTCTTCCACTCAGTTTCCTGAGTCATGGTGGGTGAATATTAAGGCTGCTTTTCAATATGCCTTAACATAAAGAATACTGGCTTCGGAGAGAAAGTTAGGTCATTCCGGTGGTATTGCTGAGGAAACAAAAGGGCTTTTTAACAGGTAAGGTGAATGTATCCACCTCTGGAGTATTGCCCAAGGTCACAATTGAGTAGACACAGACTCAGCATCTTCAGAAGTAGCGAAGGAAAGCAGAGAGAAAGAAGCAGAATAGGACTGGCAGAGAATTTTCCTTCATTTCTGTTTGAAGGCAGAAGGAAAGTTTTAAGGAAGGTGGGGGTGGGGGAGAATCCACAAAATAGGAAATAATAAAAATGAGCAAGAATTGTAACCAAGGTGCTCAGAGCAGCACAGTCCAGGAAGTCTTTGTTACCACATGGCAGCTGGTACCTGTGGCTCCAAAACCCTCTGTATTCCAATGTCACATTAAACCCTGCGGCATAAAACCAGGGTAGACCCCAGACCCTTTTCTAGATCCCAAAGATCTTTTCTAGATCTCCAACCCATAGCTGAAGCCAAACACTAACCAATGTTCCCATTCATCATGGAAAATTTAGAAGCAAAATGATTAGAAAATAAGTCTGAAATTTTCTTCAACTACTAACTTTGGCAGACAGAAGAAAATGGAATTAACATTTAGTTAGTAAAATGGGTATACATTACAAAATTGCTCTGCTTGAAAAAGTATCTTATATTTTAATATCAGTAGCTACTAGAAATTAGCATAATCAGAGAAAAAAGGGAATACCATGTCATTTTCAAATCTGGGCAAAAAGAAGGTATCTTGATAGCCATAAATTAAAAAACTTATAAAATTAGTGAAAAGTAGATGAATGTGTAATAGAAAGTGCATCTTTTATAACGTCTAATTGGATTGTTATAGGAATAATATAGTGCCTACAATAGCAAAGGGAATATTTAAGACATGACAATAGTAGATATGGTTTTATTAATCATTGCTTATAACCCTAACCCTGAATATCTACCACCTAATAGTTATCAGAATCTTGAAGCCCATATTCAAGGGGAAAAAAATCCTTTTAAAATCTACTAGAACTCACAGAATTTTAAAATTCTAAACAAATTAGATTTCTGTACTTATTGTGATGCAGATGGATCCAAATTTTAATGATGAGCCTCAGAGATGATGATTGTTTTATAGCTAGGGCATAGACCTAGCCTGCAAGGTCCACTCCGCAGTCTTCAGAGCTGCACTCAGCCCTCCCTTGCCCAGGAGTGGCACAAGGTGCACAGCAAAGCATATTCCTTGCTCCATGGCTTTCACACTGACTTTTTGTAAACTTCACTACATGTATATTTTTGCAACCTGTACATGAATCACAATTAATGCAATAAGTATTTACTAAACACTTCATGGGTGCGTGTCAGATGACCTTGGATATGCAATCAACTCTGAGTCATAAAAATCCTGAAAAACAAAAACTTTAAATTGGCTCCTTTCCAAATTTCTTGAAATACTGCCAAGAGCTTAAAAATATATACTTATTAAAGTTTAACAGAGTATGACAGCTCCTATGTTAAGAACCATATTCTTAAAAGTTTTTTTAAATATTGTTAAATAAGAAATAATTTTCATTTTTATTCCAATTTCAATTTTCTTTAGAGTTTAAATTTTCTTTAGAGTTTAAGGCTAGCATTTAAGAATCATTAATTTTCAGTAGAAAAAAATACATACTAATTATGTATCTCAAATTTTACACATATTCCCTTAAACAGCATTATCTCTATGAATCTCCAGTCAGTTTCATCACACCCACGCAGACAATTTCATGCATATGTGCACCGCACACGCACAGAAGACACAGGAGCACGAGCAGCATGGTGGGCATGTTTGAATCAAGTGTTGGGCTCACCTGCAGCCATAGCTTGTTATGCACAGCATCACGCCCTGTGGCAATGCACTGAAATGTAGCATTCTGCCCTGCATTGACCTCCACATCCCCTAAGCGGAGGAAATGAGGAGACTTATCTGTGAAAATAGAAAAGAAAAAAATTATTAATGTGAAGAAAATACACCAGGCTATGTTTTCATAACAGAACATTGCTTCATGTTTCCTGTTGACAACACCAATATGCAGGGGGATTCTGACTTTTCTTTCTCTTGGAGGATATATTTTGCCTTTCACCCTCACAGCTCTCTTTCTTATTAGCTTTCTTACTCATTGCCTCATCACTATAAGAGGTTGGTTGTATAGAGTGATCACTCAGTAATTCCAGAATTTATTCCTGTGTGCCTTCTAGGAAAGCTGGGAGAATCAGTAACAAAAAGGGCAGCAAGGACCAAATAACAATCAACCATCTCTGTCAAAATAAGACATATGGTGAAAAGACATAGAAAAACAGAGCTCTTATTCAAAACCTACCACAAGGATAACTGAGGACCTGGATGTCATCAATGGCGATATAACCATTTCTCCCTTCTGAGACTTCAGCTTCAAATATTACCTGTCAGGAAGAAACAGGTAACATTCACAACAGCGTCTCAAGACTGTCCACAAGGAAGGAGAACAGTGACAGTACCCTTAAAAGGCAATTTGACTTTTTTATTTTATTAAACATTTAAAACCGTGTCTCAAAATAAAGAATAATTTCTTAAACCTTTTGTTTAAGACATAACAAAAATAAATTTGGAAAACAGTTAAATTACTTAGTGCAAGCAAGCCAGATATTTTCAAGCAACTGCTATGAGGTAAAGTTAGACATCAGATTCAGGCACTATGAAGGATGAATAGGGGCAGATATAGCACAACTCACATCTCCAAGATGATTCTTTTCCCTACTGGCTTTTCCATTTCTTATAATTTACTTAACATCTCCTAAGCATCTAAAAGGCTCCAAGCAGTAGTAGACTAGTTGCTGGAAACAATAAATGATTAAAGATGTAAACTGAGCTTTAAATAGCTAAATTTTCAAGGAAAGATAGTGACACATAGATTATTGATATTCTGGGCAAATGGATCATATTATGTGAAAGAGCAAAGGGCTGCATGTCTGGGGAGCCGGATGATAAGACAGGAGGTTAGGCAGAGTTGTGGAAACTCTCAGCTAACAACATACCCTGTCACATGTTCCAAATTTAGCAAAAGTGTGTGTGGGGGTGGGGGGGAGGTTATCATGGTGAAATACAGGGTCCTGTAATTTTCAGTCAATAGAAAAAATTTAATGGTCTAGTAAACAGATTTAGCAGTCATTTCACTGTTGTATTTGACTCCTGAGATATATAGATTATTTTTGGAGTACATCACAAGGCAATTTAGGAAATGCAGTGAGGGTCGATGTTCTAATAAGTTTAATATATTTCACTCACTATACGGTAGAAGATCAGAATGAAAAGGGCAATTTGCTTATAGGAGTGAAATGTTTAAATGAGCGGAACAGGGAAAATGAATATAATGCTACAGAGCAGATGAGGTAGAGCATGCTGACTCAGTTGTGGAGAAATACAGACATCCTCCAAAATGGCATGTGACACCAGGTGAATGATGTGATCAGTCGGGACCATCGTCAGGATTAGTGACACAATGAAAGACACACACTACAAAGACAGGATAACCACATTTAACTCTTTCTTTCTTTCAGAAGTATACAGAAGAACATGCACAAGATGACTGGACGGATGTGGAAGAGGCGAACAGGAAAGGAAGGTGGTGCCGATCTGGTAGACAGTGAGCTGTCCATTCAGACATAGGACAAACAAAATATAAATGATGGAAAGACATCCACCCAGAATGGAAGCCAACGCTGGACAAGGCAGCTAGCAACTTCAGTATGCTGTCCATGCTGACTAAATTATTTTAACTTCCTGGTTTACCTTAGGAATACTTCTAGAATTAAGTTCCCCTGATTGACATAAATGCAATATTAGACATGATTACTAGACAACTAAGAAAAAGTTATTTGTTTATTAAAAGTGAGGTTTACTTGGGACAATAAATTTAGGCAAGAAGACTGGTTCTTTACTAAAGGAAGATAAGAAGTGGGGGGAAAGGCAGGCTTCCTTTTTTAGTGACTTCATTTTCTTGGCTAAGTCCTCTCTGCCTCATTAACAAGAGCTCCAGGAAATTTCCAAGATCACATTTCTTCATTACTGAAGACATAGTCAGCTTTATCACTTCAACAAAACCCTCATCTTGCGAGGCTCTTCTGTCCAGTCAGGGGAAACAAATCTCAGCAGCCTAATTATGCAGAATCTGCTGAGGGGAAAGCTCATGTCAGACCCAATGATGGGTGTCAAGTGGCAACCAGGGTTCCCAGAAGAGAGCAATGGAGGCCACAGCAGATGTCCACTCTGGCCCGTCCAGGAGGACGCGGTGGGAGAAGAGGCGTACCTTTAGTACTGGATTTACTCCACTCCATTACCTGACACGCTGAAGGTGATGAGTCTAATCAAATCCCTGCTACTCCAGCAACATTCCCGTATTATTAACTAAGTGAATGAAGCTGAATTAAAGTGGAAGAGAAAAAGTGACAATCCCTATGGAAGCAGGATGACTTTATCCACTGGCAAACGGAGTTAATGCAGGGGAAGGAGCCTCATATGTCATGAACGCTGAACTCAGTGTCAGGCAGCCTGGTTCTTGTTTGCTAGACTGCAGTCATGGGTAACCCAAGCAATTAAGTGAACATGAGATTGTATTGCTTCATCTGAAAAACTCTGACCCTGTCACAGGTTTGTCATGACTACTGAATGGCATATGTGAAAAAATAAAATGACATGCAAAATAGCAAGTAGTGTAAGTTACTACAGATACTACAGCAATCAGAAAATGTTTACACTTAATTTCCTTTCAATCTATCCTATTGGTAGGTATCATACTAAGTCATGTATCTATGTAGTTTACCTAAATTAATTATAACTTTATCTCATGTAAAAATGTACATACACATAAGTAACTTTAGCATATAAAATTTTAAATGTTTCCTCTTCCATAACAGAAGTTATTACTATCTACCAAAAAGCTTTAGGAATACTTATCTGAGATAATGCCTATAAAAAACTGAACAAAGACCTGGCATATAACACATACTATATGACACATAGCATCAATGCCAAGGGAAGAAAACACAAATAAAAGACAAGTACATTAAAATCAAATTTTTCCCATTCTCTATTTCATCTCATCAAAAACAAAACACTCAGGCTGGGTGTGGTGGTAGATGCCTTAAACCTTAGCACTTGGGAGGCAGAGGAAGGAGGATTGCTGTGAGTTCAAGGCCACCCTGAGACTACATAGTGAATTCCTGGTCAGCCTGGGCTAGAGCGAGACAGTATCTTGAAAAACCAAAATTAGACATATATTAATTAAATAGATATTTCATCCATATAAACCCTCTTAAATCTGTATCTTTGTGATTTTAATCTACTTTCCTTCATTTAGCAGAAGCCCAAATTTTGACAGTTAAAGTCACAATATAACAGTAATCAGTTGCTGAAAAGGCCCAAAATTTCAAAAATGAATCATGTGATCACTTGCAATACAACACTAAAAAAAAAATAGAAGTATTAGCAAAGGCCTCTTGTAACTCTCATCATAACATAAGGCCTTAAATTCAAATCAGTGTGTGTGTACAAATGCATACATATCCTATGCTTTTAATATCTAATAAAATTAATTTCCATCATCATCATCCTATGATAACTGACTTCTCAATATCATGTGAACATTCTTTGTTATCTGATTTCTTTTTGAAGCACAGTGATACTAGGTAGTCAAAGCTTACCTCAAAAAATAGCTGTATTGTCCAGGCTGGCCTTGGACTTGCAATCCTCCTGCCTCAGCTTACACAACCCTAATCACTATAGTTCCTGGAGCCTCTATGAAAGGCCCTCTCCTTTCTGTCCTGCACTTTCAACTTGTTGCTGGGATAAACATCCTAACCAGACACAGTTTGTGGAAGGAATGGGCTTTATCCAGGGGAAGTTCCATAATGGTGGAAGAGACTAGCCCTGTTTTCTTCTGTATGTGTATGTGTGTGTGTATGTATGTTTGTATGTGTTTACAGAGATAGATAGATAGATAGATAGATAGATAGATAGATAGATAGATAGATAGATAGCACCAAGCAGAAAGACACAACCAAATAGCCTGAGCCACAGGGAAGCACAAAACCAGAAGTAAAACAGCAGAGACCTTAGCAGAGCTCAGACATCTCTGCATACCTTTGGGTTTGAAATCAGGTCTACCCCCAGTGACACCTCCTCCAGCCAGGCAGCTGCAGACAAGCTTTACTAAAGCACCTGAGTCCACTGGTGGGACGTACATACAAAGAGTCACAATACTCTAGAGGAGTGTTTTTGGTTCACTAGACTGGTCTTAACTTACATGAGAAATAATATAAAGAATGATGCAAACAAATCAGAATTGTATCGATATAATTACTATTAAAAACACTTTTTAAGTTCATCTCCTGAACTGAAATATAATATAGCATAACTGAACCAACAGAAGCTGTGTAAATTAGGGATGGAAAGAATCCTAATATTTTACAGAAAGCAACTATGTAACATCCTTGGATTCGATTTAAAATTTTTGCATCGATGGGAAAAATAAGATTAGGTATCATCACATTTTACCTAATATAAATTTTTGTTGACATAATAAAATGACACTCCCTTGAAAAAGTTCCAGATAATTTTGCCACACTAATTTAGAAACCATGAAAACATTGTTACTTCCCTTGAACAGTTAAATAACACTGTAAGACATAAATTTATGCTGATAGGACCCAAAAGATCATCTCTAGAATATCCATGTAAAAACTTGCAATTTAAGACTCTGATTTTTTAATGGAAATATTCCATTTCTATCCATATGTAAAGAACAAGAACACAGACAGATGACACCAAAAGTCGAATGTAAAACCAGCAGCTTCCATCATGCACTGGAGAATCTGGAGAACCATGCTCGATTAACAACTAAGGATTAGCTCCAAAGTGTGACAAGAAAGAAGCATCTCCAAGTCAGCTCCTGGCATGCCTGACTGCTCTGACCACCGATTCATAATAGTTCACTTCTAAGAGTCTAAGGTGGGAAAATACCTTGATGCATAGCCTTGGGCTTCTCTGAAGATAATGAGATTGTAACAACCCCAATCTATTGATTATTTCACTGTTTATTTATTTTCTAAAAAGGATACATAGCTAGAATGAACATGGAATTGAGATCAAATACGAACAAAGAAAATACTTGTAACGCTTCTTAGCTTTAAAGCTGCTTGTGAGATAGTGGTTTCTGATGACGTCCCAACTGAACATGGAGGGCATTTACATATGATCATACCCAGACCTATTCATCCCAACCATTTTATATTTCATATTTAGCTATCCTTTGCATCATCATAATGTATAAATGTATAAGAATTCAAAATCTTTATTTTCATTTAAATGTATTGAAGATGTCCTTGTATTTAGAAGGGTGATTCATATCGAAATTCAACAAAAATACTTTATGCCCTGCAGAGAGCAATTATGGCTTCAGAGACAATAAAACTAAC
Source organism: Zapus hudsonius (assembly GCA_004024765.1). Taxonomy (NCBI): domain Eukaryota; kingdom Metazoa; phylum Chordata; class Mammalia; order Rodentia; family Dipodidae; genus Zapus; species Zapus hudsonius. Next base: position 7,389 of record PVHP010025478.1, on the reverse strand, counting down.
AGAGTTTTATTTGAATATCTTTGAGCTTATGCATGGCTATAGTATATACCACTCAGCAGCAACTATTGTATGAGTTAGTTAGCTTTTAGAGAGAGAGAAAGAGAGAGAGAGAAGAGAAAAGAGAAAAGAGAAAAGAGAAGAGAGAGAAGAGAGGGAAGGAGGGAGAGAAAAAGAGAGAGAAAAACTTACTTTACATCTCCAATCCATTTATCTATTTTAATTTAATATATGAATAAATTTAAAATGGAAAAACATCACCAATTATTCTTGGACAAATCACCCATGTGTTGAAGTATAAGACTTTGGTTATAAAAAATACTAAAGTTTTGCACTGCCAATTGCCTTCATAATGAGAAAGGTGACCCTACAATATAACAAACATGAAAATATTAAATGAAATAAGAGTGTATTTCCATGAAAAACAACTGTAGCACCTATCCAATCTTTCTCAGAAAGGTATTATGCTTTGTCCAATACACAATAGAACATCACTGAAAATACTTGCCAATGTACAGGAAACAATAAAACTGAAAGCCTATAGATCCAAAAGAGAAAATTAAACCTATGAGAATTTACCCCAAAGTTGAATGTGTAAAAGAAAAGAACAAAGAGCAAGGTTCCAGAAGGTTCCAGACAGCAAGCAGCATACAAGCATAGCACATTCCCATGCTTCAAGTTAGCCCAGGGAGTTGATTGTTCCCAGTGTGGCTGCCAAAACCATCTAGAAGATATTTATTAAATAACTAACCTTAATCATTTTAGAGCTCATGCTAGAGTGTTCCAATATCATATTAACAGTTCATTCCCTATTAGAATTAATTCTTCCTGATATAGTGCCCTTGGAATAAAATTATCCATGGTCTTTTTAAATTTTAATAGATATTGATGTGGGTTTGTGGGTCAGAAGCACATGGCCCCTTAATCACAATATGATTGAGTGAGCTAAACAAACTCTATCTCTGAAAACAATTCTAAAACCCATAGTCAAAATGAATATAATATACTTTGACTGAATTGTGCATATTAAATCAGCCCCCAAAATCTTTGTGGTTCTAAACAACAACAACAAAAAAAGAATAATAGTCATAAAATATACACAAGAAGTTTTTGTGTTCTCTGCATATCCTCTGTCACGTGAAAATGCCTTTCAGGACCCATTAGATAAATACATGCACACACACATACCGAAAACAGTCAAATGATGGCCAGCTAAGTCAGCAGAGCCTCACCTCCAGCCACAGACCTCCATTAAAATCTTTGTGCTCATCTCATGGGCTATTGGGAGAAGTGAAAGAAAATATATAGAATTTAGAAGGTGTTAGCTTCCTGCCTCTCTATGGATAGATTTCCTATAGTTAGTGATGGAAGACCCAGCAGACAAGAATCAAGTGGACTGTTCCAGAAAACAATGTGGACTGAGACCATGAGGAAGCACATCTCCATTTCTGATTTTCTGCATCCCAGTCATTAAAACTATTCTTACAGGACTGCTTTCCCATTTTCCAGTAAGGCAAAAGAATGGTGATGCTGGCTGAGACTAGACACCATAGAACGAGTTGTGCCAATACTCTGAGCTCCCCAGAGGTTTCTCTACTTCCAATGCAGGCAGATAGAAAGGCAGTGGATAACAACATATTCTAAAGGCCTTCAAAAATGCATTCAGAAGCAAATGTGGACTAAATCCATGGTAGGTCTCATTTATGCTAAATTTCAGTTTAGCCAGAAAGGGGAGAACCAAAAAGCAATTAGAAGAGAAAAATAACACCAAAGTTTACCGAAATAATACAAGCTCTATAAATTGCACTTTAAACATTTTTATCCTATGGAGCTGTCCTTAGACACATAGGCAAGCAACTTTCACCATAAAGGCTTTTGTATCAAAATGAAAATGGGGAAGCGGAGGGATGTGGGAAATTCATCAGCAAAATGTCATTTCTGTATCTTTTTCTATCATAGCTCCAACAGATGGGTTATATTTTATAGTTACTTATCTGAGCCAAAAATAAAAGATTGCCGGTTAAGGTTTCTATTTCTATCAACATGACACTGAATTACAGTACTATTTCCCCATGCTTCCAGAGACATGCCATTTGTCTTCCTACAATCCACAAGCAGAATCTTTTAAATTTTAGCACCAACAGTCCAATCTAACACACAGCAGAAGTAGATCATTGCACTTGCACAACTATATCTTGTCACGCCAATTCTGATGGAGTCTGTGTGAGAAATTGCATAGACGGAGGCAGTTGCTTCAAGGAAGTCTGCGCATTGGAACAGGCTGTGCACTCCAAGTCTTTGTGTTCTCGGCTGCTCCCTTATCGCTCTGATCTTCATAATATCTGCTCATGGCTCTAACTCATTGTTTCTTTCTAGTTCATTGAGTCCACCTTCACGAAAACAGGGAATAAACTATGATGATTTGTTTCCCAAGAGAAAATGATAAATAAAGGAAAAATAAAGTTTTTCTTTCAGTCACTCCCCCATTATTACGAGCAATTGAGAGATTGAAAACAGCTAAAGGGCTTTTGGGAAGAGTCCTAGATGACTTACAATAGAAGAATTACTTATTAAGGGAAAGTATTGAGAAAGAGATTCCTGGAACTAAGAGAGTTATAGGAAAAGACCAAGAAGAAACTAGTAGTATAAGGAAACTCCCTGAGCCCACTGATGCACCATTGCCTTATACAGGTATCTATGAAAAAAAGGTGACAAATGGGTTAACATTAAGGAAAAGAGAATATCATGGTAAACCTTAAAAACAAATTCTTAATGGCTGAAAGCCACATAATGTTTAAATTGAAAAAACAAGCACCAAGTCAGGCCCGGCCTGACTAACCACAGTTTTGCATCGAAACCATTTAAGTGATAATCATCTGTGCTTTTCCATTGTCTATTCTCATTTACCTGTTGAAATTCTTGGTTGAATCATTCAAAGAAACTGTAACTGCCTGTATAATCAAAGAATACTGTTACAATAATCAACTGTATATAACTCTGACAAATGCTCAGTAAAATCGCACTCAGTAAAATAATTGTTAGTGGTAGGGACTGAGCTGAATATTGAAACATCTGTAAAAATGTAGGTAGTCTATATTGTCATTGTGCTAAGTATATCACTGCTAATAAGAACATTTTAAATAATCATGAGACTGGAGAGACATCTCCGTAGTTAAAGGCTCTGCTTGAAAAGCCTGCCAGCCTTGGTTCAATTCCCAAACACAGCATAAAAGTAGTTATAAAACACACATGCACACACACACGTGCACACACACACACACACACACACACACACCATTTTTTAAAAGAAGGAAATATTAAGTAATCAAATACAAAGAATTTTTAAAGAAATATTAGCTATTTTAAATACTGATATAATACAAATGAAAATACATGTGTGTATGTATGGGTCATATATTTACCTGTGAGCATTTATCCAGCATAGATTTAAACCGAGTGAAAAGAGTCATGAATGCTCCAAAGAAGCCAGCCAGCATCATTAAGAATAGTAACACTGTGGATAATTTGGACAGGCTTTCATAGTTTGAAAAGTATTTTAAATACATTAGTTCATTTGATTTCCATCAAAATATCCCCTAGGTGGATAGAACAGATATTAATAGTCACAACTTAGAGAGACTAAAAATGAAACTGAGCAAAATTGGCATGTTCACTTAAGCCCATAGCTTGAGCCATATTACCTGTTCTGTTCCATGCAGCCTTACAACTATCACTGATGCTTTGACTAATGACACCTGTTCTGCTAGGCAGAGCGAAGAACTGCTGTAGCAGTAACTCAACTTTCAATTGCTGGAATGTCAGCAATATGTTTATAATTGTAATTATAATACAAAAGTAATTGTAAGCATAATACACTTCCTAACAAACACACTGATTTATACTGGTGACCAGGAAGCAGAAACGAGTCCAGGGATTGCTTTACCACTTTACTCTGTTGGAAGGGAACTGCTGCTCAATGAAGACACATGCATTCCTTTCCCAGGTCACACTCCCAGTAAGAGGCACCGATTCCGGGAGGCGGGCCGGCTGCTATCCCAGGCCAGGTGTGCTGCTGGCCGGAGCCCGCTCCATATCGGTGGCACAGAGGTGACCACGGAGGTGACCGCGGCAGTGGCAGCAGGCACCCATGGAGGCATGTCCGTGGGCCTGAGAGCCTGCAGATGTGTTATAGCTCTGTGTGTTCAGCTCTGGAAGCATGGCTTCCTAGGGGAATCATGGTTCCCCCTGTGTTACAGTGCAGTCACAGGCAAAGTCCCGGGAGAAAAAGCATCCATGGCAAGAAGTCCCAATCACCAATCACCAAAAAACCATCACCAATCAATTCTTTATTGTAACAGTATTGTGGGTTTAAATAGAAATTGAGGAGGAGGGAGGGAAAGAAATGGGCAACGAGGATTGGCAGAAATCAGCAACCTGTGAATACCTGCTTTGCATGTGGACGTGAACTTGGGTACATATCAGATGGTGGGGGTAGAGGAACTGCCACCTTCTACGCACAGCTGGGGTGTGAACCTGGCTTGCTTTTGGGGGTTGGGAGTCTCAGAGTTGAGGGTGGAGATAGGGAAACACCTACCGGGTTAGCCACTGCTGGGGTTTCTGACCTCATTCTTCAACACCCTCTTAACCCTTTGTCCTCCGTGCCATCCTTAAGCAATACCAACAGAAAGGTACAGAGCTACTATTTGTTAGGCCACAAGCCTTTAGCACCTCTGAGAGGCTTGGAGGAAGACATGATAATTAAGTTATACAAGGAAGGAGGTTCAACTGGGACTTCACTCTAACAGAACTAGATGCTAATTCATGTGCTCCTTAAAACTTTGTAACTGTCAAATATTGGGTCATTATTAATAATTCACACAACAGCTCCCTTAGAAATGTTAACAAAGTAAGGCATAGCCTCCACAATGTACAGTGAAAGACACTTGGAAAAGCAGACATGATGGTGCACAGGAGCAATCTCAGCATGCAAGGGTCCCAGGTAATGCAATGATGAATTCAAGGCCAGCTTAGACCACATAGGAAGACCCTAACTAAAAAAATAAATAATACAAGAACACACATACACACAAACAAACACACCATACTTTAAAATTTCCAATAAAGATAGAATAGAATAGGAGAACAAACTGGAGAATTCTGTAACAGGAAACCTTGTAAATCATGTCAGGAATCTCATGAACAAAAGGTAGAAAATCAATCTTCTTGATTATTTCACCTCCATGTGAAAATGGACCATTCTTATTTTCTAATGAATATAAGAAAATGTGCAGTTCAGCTAAACTATATACCAGACCATCACAAAACTACCAGCATTATATTTGAACACAAAAAAATTCTATTATTCCTCTCTTGGCCTGAAAGGAAGAAAAAAATGGATGATACTGCAGAGAGGAATGGAATGGAAGCATTTGTTTTTTTATGAAATAATCATATGTCAAAGGAATAGATACATTGGATTGTACCTTTCCCATCCTTATGTCCTCGGGATATGTGGTTATCTTATAATCATTGCTGTTCCCCAGAGAAAAATATTTTGCTTCATGATACACTTTTCAAAAGTGAAAAACATATTACTACAGGTGCCTGTTAAATTGATGATGATGCTTTAAACCACATTTTGCACTAAAATCCACAGGTTATATATTATGAGCAAGAAAATACATGATTTCTGCATGAGAAGCACATAAAATACAGAGGAAGTAAAAGAGCCATTAATTAAAGTATATATATATATATATATATATATATATATATATATATATATATATATATATATATACATAAAAGAAAAAGCTATTAGAAATGCTTGTAATTTCAGCCTTTTGGAGAGCAGGGTCCATATTAAGAAGAGACAAAGAGCAAAAACTGCCAAAAAGATGATATTTTCCAACTGTATTACCAATAGACAGTCATTATAAAGTAATAATCATTGTAGCTCAATGAACAGTAAAATTATTTTTAACAATTCATTTGTTTTACAATCTCTCAAACATTATGGCTCTAGTGAAATTATTACCCAATAATCCTGTTCCTCTAAGTTTAAATCCATCCGTTATCTTAATTTCTAAGCATCCTTTAAATAAAACCACCTAAAATAAAATAGTTTCACCACACAGTACATCTGTGAGTCTACTGACTGAGAGACACTCCCAAGTTTACTTTCTCATCTTGGTTGGAAACAGGGGTGTATGGTTAACACCCCCAAAGAAATCATCTTTAGTCTTATTAGCTTTCCACCTATAAAATTAAAATGTGAACTCTTAATGAAGATGACTCAAGACTGTTCACTGGTTTGTGATTTTCTTCTATCATTTCTGGTAGTCTTCCTCCCATTCAAAGACATGTTCCATATGAAGTAACAAGCCACTGCTCTAATGCCATGCACAGAAAGAGAGATCACATCAATCAGTAATATCCTTGTCCAGTAAAATCAAATGGAAGAGAACTACCTGGTAATAAGAATTTCATCTCACATGTTAATTAATAATTACTTCCATCAAATCCCAGAGGGGAAGAATCTATTTTCCTCTATATAATAAAGGCAATTTAATGAAATGGCCTCTAAAATTCAGCTCTAAAATTCAAAAGTTTATTAACCTTGTAAAGAAAAGGAATTGGTATCTAATTGCCTGGCAGAAATATAACTACTGCACTCATTATGTGCATTAACTTCTCCTTTACTGAAGGAAGAGGTAAGTAGTTCTTACTGTATACCAACAACTACAAGTAGATGTTGTATACCTGTCACCATGAGCAAAAGATAAACTTATACAACTGCAAATATTCAAAAAGAAGTACTGCAGGCAGAGATAAGACAATCACAATGATTTCAAGGCCACTATGAGACTGCATAGGGAATTCCAGGCTGGCCTGACATAGAGCTAGACTCTACCTCAAATAAACAAAAAGAAGATGGAGGGAGGGAGGAAGAAAGGAAGGGAGGGAGGGAAGGAGGGAAAGAAAATAAAAGCAAAGAAGAGTATGGGATATTTTAAGTTACAAATCTAGGAATGTTCTTCGCAGATAAAATCAGTAAAACTAAGATCAGTACACATAACTCAAAAGACACGTAAGTAAATATAATAATGGCTCAAAGGGACTTTCTTAATTTCAGTATCTGCTGTTGTGGCTGGAACTTTGCAGGTCAGTATAGAAAAAACACATAAGTAACTATAATAATGGCTCAAGGGGACATTCTTAATTTCAGTGGCTGGCACTGGACAGGTCGGTAGAGAAAAGAAAGACTGACAGAGAACAGGGATGCTGTCCTGACTGAAGAAAGGTTTCTAAATGTATGCATCCATAATGTGTCAGGCCGCTCTGAGGGCCACTGCACTTGGGTGCTGAGAATAGAAAGCAGAAGAAAGAAAA
>PVHP010025477.1:0-25347 GCA_004024765.1 Zapus hudsonius | reverse complement strand
TCTCTCTCTCTCTCTCTCTCTCTCTCTCTCTCTCTCTCTCTCTCTCTCTCTCTCTCTCTCTCTCTCTCTCTCTCTTTCTCTCTCTCCCCAAATAAATAAATTAATTAATAATATTTTTAAAATAAGTATTGAAATTGTTGTGAGAAAGACCAAGAGGAGAGTTGTACTCATTGAGAGGAACCCACTAAGAAAAACATGAACTATATCTGGCAAAGATTACAGCCTTAATCATTTAAATTTTAAAATTTTTTGCTAATTGCAGTGGTTTACACTAGTAGAAAATTGCCGAAGAGGCAGAGGCAGAAAGATTAGGAGTTGGAGGCCAGCCTTGGCTACACATTAAAAAAAAAATTTAACCATACCTTCTGGAAAATCGAAAAACTTTTAGAACACCTCCATCTGAGATTAAAAATAATAGTATTTGTACTGAAATCAATAACTGTTAAATAGCCAACTCACACCCACTGGAGGAAAGGCCACAACCAGTCAGCAAAGACCTGTTAAATGATAACTGTGGGGATCAACAAGAAGACTTCAGGGCTGGAGAGATGGTTTAGCAGTGCCACACACCGCTAGGAGGAATCTCCAAACCAGGAACAGTTATGGGAGGAAAAGATTTTTTTTTTATTCTTTTGGCTTTTCGAGGTATTCACTGTGTAGTCTCAGGGTGGCCTTGAACTCAAGGCGATCCTCCTACTTCTGCCTCCTGAGTGTTGGGATTAAAGGCGTGCGCCACCACGCCTGGCTTGGAAAAGGTTTATTAAAGCTACAGATCCATAATGGTACAAGAGGCTAGCTCCCTTTCACAGGTCCAAGCAGAGAGAGAGAGAAAGAGAGACAGAGAGAGAGGCCGTCACCAACACCACACACACACACACACACACACACACACACACATAGAACAACAGACAAGGGGAGAAGGGAGATAAGATTTTTCTCCCCCTTTATATAGCCTTAGGGTGGGGTCTTGCAACCCTATCCCAGACTTGTTGACTTCCTGAGTCTCCGAAATTTCCTTCCTGCATTGTCTTCCCAGGAAAGGATGTTCATTTCTAGCTTCCCTGAGCTTCCTTATATCCTGCCCCCTACTGAGAAGGCTGCTTTCCTGTGAACAACATCAGAGACCCACCCAAGATTACTAAAAAGGTCAAGTTGACAACAAAATTTAACCATCACAAACAACTCCATCTGAGATTAAAAAATAATAGTATTTAGCTGGGCGTGGTGGCGCACGCCTTTAATCCCAGCATTTGGGAGGCAGAGGTAGGAGGATCACCATGAGTTCAAGGCCACCCTGAGACTACACAGTGAATTCCAGGTCAGCCTGGGCTAGAGTGAGACCCTACCTTGAAAACCCAAAATAAATAAATAAATAATAGTATTTGTACTGAAATATATCCCTGTTAAACAGAGTCAATTCACACCCATTGTAGGAAAGGCCATAATCAGTCATCAAACAATTGTTAAATGATAACTGTAGGGATTAAAAAGGAGACTTTAGGGGGCTTTAGAGATTGCTCAGTGGTTAAGGCACTTGCCTGTAAAGCAGAAGGACCTGAGTTCAATTCCCCAGTACCCATGTAAAACCAGATATACAAGGTGGCACATGTGTCTGGAGTCTGTTTGCAGTGGCTGGAGGCCCTGACATGCCTATTCTCTCTCTCTCTCTCTCTCTCTCTCTCTCTCTCTCTCTCTCTCTCTCTCTCTCTCTCTCTCTCTGCTTGAAAATGAATAAATTAAAAAAAAATATTTTTTTGGTTTTTCAAGGTAGGGTCTCTCTCTAGTCCAGGCTGACCTGGAATTCACTATGTAGTCTCAGGGTGGCCTTGAACTCACGGCAGTTCTCCTACCTCTGCCTCACAAGTGCTGGGATTAAAGACGTGCGCCACCACGCCCGGCTTAAATAAAATATTTTTTAAAAATTCTAATAGGTAACTTTAGCCAGGCTTGGTGGAGCAAGCCTGTAATTGGAGCTATTTGGGAAACGGAGGCAGGAGGATAATAATTTCATGGCCTGACTGGTCTATAGAGAGTTCAAGGCCAGATGTGCATCAAAATAAAAACCAAAAGGCCACCCTGAGACTACATAGTGAATTCCAGGTCAGCCTGGACTAGAGTGAGACCCTACCTCGAAAAACCAAACAAAATAAAAATAAAAAAATAAAAACTAAGAAGTAATCTAGGAATATAGCACTTACCTAACCATGCACGAGACTCTGGTTTAATTCCCAGTCCTATGATGAATAAATAAACAATAAACAAACATTTGCCTAGAGACCATCACCTGGATTGCTGCAACCATGTTCACTGATCAAATGGGGAATCTCCAGCCTCAAAAGCAAGAAAAAAAGCAATTATAGTTTATATTAGGAAGACTATAAACAGTTAACTGTGGTAGGAATTGAGAGAAAAAAAGAAAGAAAATATAAACCACTACAGCAGAAAAATGATAAAGTACCATGTTACACATTACATACATACAAAGAGATATGGAATCAGAATATCAATTATGAGAAATATATTCTTTTGGAAGAACTGTCTCTCATCTTACTAGTCTCCACAGATTTTTTTTATTCATTTTTAAGCAGAGATACAGAGAGAGAGAGAGAGAGAGAGAGAAAGAAAGAGAGAGAGAGAGAGAGCACCAGGGCCACCACCTTGTGGGTCTGGCCTATGTGGGTCCTGGTGAATTGAACCCGGGGCCTTAGGCACTGGAGGCAAGTGCCTTAACCGCTGAGCCATCTCTCCAGCCCTCTCCACAGATTTTGATGGTCATATAGTAAGTGGCAGTCCCAGAAGTAAACATAACTTGTTTTGGACTAAGTCTACGTTGGTGCAGGGTGCCATGTGTTAGCTGTGGGCAGTGGGTGTACGTGGAGAAACTGCAAAGTCTTTCTTGATCCATTCTGCCTTCCTGAGCAAAGATCTAGTCACTCTGGTTTTGTCCCCAGGGCAGAAAGGGAAGAGGACTGCGTTCCTTCCCGTTGCTCCCACTAATCAAGTGGCCCTGTATGCTCCAACAAGAAGTTCTTAGTTGGATGAATAGCTGTGTAGAAAGGCAAGAGGCCAGGACTTATGGGCTCAAGAATGTGTAAGATTTATTGGTTCTCCTGGTGAGAACACTGCTGTTTTCTTGAACTGGACCAAAATGCTCTCACACCAAGCTTTCACCAATAAAATAAATAGCCTCAGGTGTCCATCGACCTAAGAGGACCTGCTTGTAGTTCCTATAACTGCCAAACCACCCACTGGAAACTTGACAGATGAGTCCTTTAGCTTTCAATCCAAGGGGAGAATGTACACCCCTCAAAAAGATGACTCAAGCCTTCTCAGCTTTCTCTTCCTTTTTGCATTCTTTTTTCCTACCATCCTTCCCTCCCTCCTTCTTTTTCCTTCCTTCCCTTCCCTACTCTCTACTTCCTTCCTTCCTTCCCACCTGAGACAGGGGCTCCGTCCATATTCCAGGCTGGTTTGTAGGCAAGGGAGGCTTCAAACTCCCAGTATTCTTCCTTATCTCCACCTCCCAAGTGCTGGGATTAGAGACAGGAACAACCACATCTAGCTAAAGCTAATAATTTTTTAAAATTATTTATAAGCAGAGAGATAGTGAAAATAGAGGCAGACAGAGAGAATGGGTGTGCAAGAGCCTCCAAGCACTGCAAACACACTACAGACTCATGAGCCACTTTGTACATCTGTCTTTATGTGGGTACTGGAGAATCGAACCTAGGTCATCAGGCTTTGCAAGCAAGTGCCTTAACTGCTGTGCCATCTCTCCAGCCCTAAAACTAATAATTTATTTTATTTTATTTATTCATTTTCAAGCAGAGAGAAAGCACACCACGGCCACCACCTTGTGGGTCTGGCTTATGTGGGTCCTGGGGAATTGAACTGGGGGCCTTCGGCACTGGAGGCAAGTGCATTAACCTCTGAGCCATCTCTCCAGCACCTAAAACTAATCATTATTAAGGATAAGTACAAATTCCTATTTGCTCGACCTTTCAATAATTCGACAAATATTTGTTGAGTGCCTGCGATGTGATAGGCACTGTTCTTGGAGATTAGACTATATCAGTGACCCAAGCAAAGAGTTTATGTTCTCATAAGCATAACACCGAAGTGTGGGGAGATAGATGACTAGCCACACACTGATGTGTACTAGGAGGAGATAAGTGTGATGGAAAAAATGTAGAGCAAAATAAGGAAGATTTCAGGAGGCTGGTTCTTACCTTCGACAGAATTGTCAACCCAGGATTATTGAGAAGATGATATTTGAGCAAGGGCTTAAAGGATGTTGAGAAGATTAGCCAGGTGATTATCTGGGGAAAGATATACCAGACAAAGAAAACAACAAGGCAGGGATATGCCTGGTATGTTTAAGGAGACTAAAGCAGAGATAGTCAGGGGGCAGGACCCACCATGATACGGGTTTGTGGGCCATTATAGGGACTTCTACTTTTCAATTGTAGGACTTGACTTTGAATGACAAGGGACCCAACTAGAGAGTTTTTGGCAGAGAAATGACTGTCACTTTCAAGTTGACGTCACAAGAGCAAGTGGAAACAGAAAAACAGAATGCCATTGCTCCAGTCAGAGCAAGTTGTGGGACATGTAAATCTGGAGACCGGGGAGAAGTCTGGGTTGTTGACATACACATGGTATTTAAAGCTAAAGGAGTGAGTGTAGCTAGAAAAGGCCAGGCCTTTGGTGTTGAGAATGGGTTAGGAAGAGAGGACTCAACAGAGGAAACCAACGTACAGTCAGTGGCAGCGAGGTGAGAGGAAAACCTTAATGTCAAATTCTGGAAACCAAGTGAACAAAGTTTTCCCAAGGATAAAACCAATCCCTGTGTCAAAAGTCATTGAGAAATCAAATAAGGTGAAAAAAAAAGTTGGCTATTAGATTTAGCCCCATCGAAGTTATTGGTGACTTAGCTAACAAAAATTTTGTTAAATAAATTGGAAAAATATTCTATTTGCAATTATTGAGTGTTCCCAATGGTCAGATAGGATTATATTCAGAGCATAAAAAATAATTTAAGGAGGGCTGGAGAGATGGCTCAGCGGGTAAGGCACTTGCCTCCAGTGCCTAAGGCCCTGGGTTCATTTCCCCAGGTCCCACATAAGCCAGACCCACAAGGTGGTGGCCCTGGTGTGCTCTGTCTCTCTGTCTCTCTGTCTCTCTCTGCTTGAAAATGAATAAATAAAATATTTTTAAAAATAATAATTTAAGGAGCTAGAAAGATGGCTCAGTGGTGAAGGCACTTGCCTGCAAAGCCTAAAAACATAGGTTCGACTCCCTAGTACTTACATAAAGCCAGATGCACAAAGTGGCTCATGCATCTGGAGTTTGTTTGCAGGGGCAGGAGGCCCTGGTGCACCCATTCTCTCTCTCTCTCTCTCTCTCTCTCTCTCTCTCTCTCTCTCTCTCTCTCTCTCTCTCTCTTTCTCTCTCTCTTTCTGCTTATAAATAAATAAATATGTTTTTAATTTAGGAAATTGTAATACATAAATTGTGTTATGTCTATATTTTAAAATAATGAGATAAATTCCATGATGTGATTAAAAATCTTTGAAATTGGCTCAGGGGCCATTGTGGAAGAGGAAGAAGAAAAAATGTGAGAGCCAAAGGACGAAGTGGCCTTGGCATTCATGACCTCATAGTGGGTGACACTACCTACGCTAGACCTTCGTAATAGGAGGGAAAAAATGATGACATCAAAATAGAAGAGAGACTAGTTGGAAAGAAGAAAGGATTCAGTGGAGGGGGATTTGGGAGAGGGAACATGGAGGTGGTGGGAGAAGATTACGATCATGATATATCGTCGATACTTATGGAAGTTATCAATAAAAAGTTTTAAAACACTTAACTGGCAAGATGGCTTAGCAGTTAAAGATGCTTGCTTACAAATTCTGACACTCTGGGTTTGAATTCCCAGCACCACATAAAGCCAAGTGTACAAAGTCACATGTGCATCACATGTGTTCATTTGCAGCAGCAAGAGGCCCTGGTGCTCTCTCAAAAAAAAAAACACAATAACAACAAATAAACAAAAAATCCTGGGCTAGAGTAATGGTTCAAACAGTTAAGGCACTTGCCTGAAAAACCTAAGGATCTGAGTTCAACTCCCCAATATCCACTTTAAGCCAGATACACAGTGATGCGCATATCTGAACTCTGCAGCAGCTGGAGGCTCTGTCTGTCTCACTTCTATCTTTCTCTGCTTGCAAATATATATATGTGTGTGTGTGTATGTTTTTTGAGGTAGGGTCTCACTCTAGCCCAGGCTGACCTGGAGTTCACTGTGTAGTCTCAGGCTGGCCTTGAACTCATGGTGATCCTCCTACCTCTGCCTCTCCCGAATGCTGGGATTAAAGGCGTGCACCACCATGCCTGGCTCACAAATATATTTTTTTAAATCCATGAAATCTTTTGTGCTGTATGTCTGGAGTCAGAGACATTGAGGTCAACACATCTCTGATACTACTAACAGTTGAGTACTAATGTCTTTAACCTATGGTTGCTCATTTGCTGAGTGGAGATCCTCATACTGACCTGAATAGTTAAGATTCATTAAAGGGGGTCAATAAATGGCCTGCTGTAGAATCCAGTAAAAATTCCAGGGGCTGGCTGGGCGTGGTTCGAGGCCACCCTGAAACTCCATAGTGAATTCCAGGTCAGCCTGGGCTAGAGTGAGACCCTACCTCAAAAAAAAAAAAAAAGAAAAAGAAAAATTCCAGGGGCTGAAAAAATGGCTTAGTAGTTAAAGCACTCACACTTGGGTTCGATTCCCCAGTACCCCCATAAAACCTGATGCACAAAGTGGCACATTCATCTAGAGTTCATTTGCAGTAGCAGGAGTACCTGACATGTCCATACTCTCTCTCTCTCTCTCACACACACACACTCTCTCTCTCTCTGTTTCTCTCTCTGTCAAAGGAATAAATAAAAAATTTTTAAAATTCCATTCATAGAATTAATAGGTGTGTAGCTGTTTCTTCTTCATTACCATCACCATTATTACCACATGACTGTATTGGGTTCTGTGTGAAGAGCTTAAGAGGTGCCAATCATGAATAACATGGATAAAAAGAAAGGAAATATTTATGGAGTTAATTAAAGACTCATAACAAGTGAAAACATAATAAAATAAACTTCTATTGGACATTTAAATTTTTGTTTTGTTTTTCGAGGTAGGGTCTCCATCTAGCCCAGGCTGACTTGAAATTCACTATGTAGTCTCAGGTTGGCCTTAACTCACAGTGATCCTCTTACCTCTGCCTCCCGAGTGCTGGGATTAAAGGCCATGCCAGGCTAAAAAAAATTATTTGTGCATGCATGCATGAGTGTGTTTGTGTGTGAATGTGCGTGGAAGTCCAAGTAGTGGTTTGTGTCTCACTGTATTTGAGGCAGAGTCTCTTGCCACTGTAAATGTGTCTGGCCAGTGCTGGGGAATTGAACCTGGACTGGTTGGCTTTCCAAATAAGTGCCTTTAACTGCTAAGCCATCTCCCCGGCACCTGAGCATTTTTCTTTTTTAAAGTTTTGTTAGGAAGAAAAATCCAGATTTGAACAGACTTCCAAGAGAATGAACACAGGAAGGTTTATATAAATTATATCACCACAAAGTTCATTAAAAGACCTTTAAAAGGTGGGAGTCAGGGGGAGTTGCCATGAGACAAGCAATGTCTAGAAATAACACAAATAACAGCAAAATAAGAATGGATAAAATATTATGACGTGTTCATTTGATAGAATTCATTAGACTAAGCAAGCATTAACAAGCTATGAGCTCAGGGTCAGATGGGGTATGGAACCTGTTTTTTTTTTAATATTTTTATTTATTCATTTTCAAGCAGAGAGAGAGAGAGAGCGAGAGCGAGAGCGAGAGCGAGAGCGAGAGAGAGAGAGAGAGAGAGAGAGAGAGAGAGAGAGCACCAGAGCCACCATCTGTGGGTCTGGTATATGTGGGTCCTGGGGAATTGAACCGGGGGCCTTAGGCACTGGAGGCAAGTGCCTTAACCGCTGAGCCATCTCTCCAGCCCTGGAACCTGTTTTTGTAAAGTTTTCCTGAGATATTCTGGGTCATTTACTTGTGCGTTATCTGTGGGTACATTTGTGAGCAAAGCTGAGTGCTTGTGATACACTTTATGGCCCACAAAGCCTAAAGTATTTACTATCTGATGTTTGCCCATCCCTTGGTCTAGAACAAACATAATGAACAAACCATTGTTATTTATAACAAAAAAGATCAATTCCCCAGCTATAATGCTGAGAGAATGAAATGATCAACAGTAGAGTGTGTGTTGTTATATGTGCCCATTTATATAAAGTTGAAAAACAAACATTAACTTACGGTGCCAGAGTGTAGCTTCCTAGGGGTGAATGACAATGCAGGGTCAGGGCTAAGCTTCTAGGGTGCTGATAAGATTGTTGCTTCATCTGGGTGTTGGTTACCAGGAATGTTCACTTTGTGAAAATTAACTGAGTACTTAGGACTCTGTGCACCTTTCTGAATGTCAGCATAAAAGTTTCAGAAAACTGAAAACGGTGAGGCAGCAAGTGGAGACAGAGTAACTGTTTTCATGAAGCTCTGTTGCAGGGAGGAGGAAAGACATGAAGCAGACTTCACAGGGGAAACATACTGATGGAGAAAGAATATTGAAGACTTAGGAGAGAAAGGATGATGTTGGCGTGATGTCCTTGAGTAGGGGCGAGGGGACACATTCTGTGTAGATCGAGGGATGGGCCTTCCACACGGGCATAGGGAGACCATCAGCGCTAACAGCACACTCTAGATAACGGAAGATTGGTGCATCCTTTAAACACGGGGAAGAGCCATTCTTGGTTTCCAGAGGACTCCTCGATGATCTTAAGGCAGTTCCTTGTTTGTCACTTGGTGAATCCTGACCTCACCAATATGAACACTCCACAGGGGTGTTGATAATGACCTCTACCAATATTCTTCTTCTATTGAATGCAACAAATCTGTCTTCCCAGTGTCTTCTCAAAGTAGCTCAGAGTAGCTATGATTGCCTGCAGTCCTCATGACGTTCCAAGATTGTACCTAAACTCTCTGGATTAGATAAGATTGCCTGCAGTTCCCACGGCCATGCCAAGAATATACCTAAACTCTCTGGATTTGTTAGCTTGGGTCAACATAATAAGATGACTTAACTGCATTGTCATATAGTTCTGCAAACTAGGTATTTGAGATTAAGGGGTTGGTTCTTTCTGAGACTTTGGAGGAAGGATCTGTTCTCCTCTCCCGAATGCCTGGTGGTTTACTGGGATGTCTCAGTTTGTATGTCACCGTAATCTCTGTCCAATTTTCTCCTTGTTATACATCCCAATCATACTGAATTAAGGAAGGGCCCAACCTACACTGGCATGACATTCTTTTTTTAAAAAAATATTTTTATTTATTTTTCAAGCAGAGACAGGAGAGAAAGAGAATGGAAGCACCTCTAGAGGCTGCAAGTGAACTGCAAATTCATGTGCCGCTTTGTGCATCTGGCTTTACATGGGTACTGGGGAATCGAGCCCAGGTCGTTAGGCTTTGCAAGCAAGTGTCTTGACTGCTGAGCCGTCTTTCCAGCCCCTGGCATGACATTCTTAACTAACCATATCTGCAACAGCTTCAACATAAGAAGGGACACAACTCTGCCCATAGCTATTCCTAATGCCACCATCAGCATCAGCCTTACTAACAACAGGTTAACAACTGCAGGCCAGGTAGGGTTTGAGAGTCAATGAACTTTGCATCAGTCAAATGCCTGACACCCAATCATTTGGGTTTTTTTTGGACTGTTTTAGAAGCAGAACAGGAGGTAAGCCTGGGAAGGTAACCACCAAGGGATTATCGAGGTGAGGTGTTCCTCTAAGACGGCTGTTCAGCAGGGCAGCACATATATTGAATAGACATTTGTCTTTCATGACATAAAAGCAAGTTCATTCCTGAGACTGATTCTGTAGGCCTAAGGCCCAGGAATCTGTATTTTAGCATGGCTTCAAGGGATTCTGAAGCCATGTTTTGATAAAGACTTTCCTAAGAAGATAATGGTTCATGGTATGGGAAAACCGAGTCAACAAGCCTTTGAGTTGGCACAATGCAGGGCCTTGCCATCCAGAGAGAGTGGACAGAACCACAGAAAGATGAGGTCAGAGCGCAAGGGCCCTCAGATACTGTTGGGATCACCTTCTCATTTCCTAGACAAAATGGAGTCCAGAAATGGTGACACCAGGGCATTTTGAGCAATTAAGAACACAGAGAGAAGCAAAAATAGGACCAAAATATAATAAGAGGATTACAATGGATCAAATGAAAAGGGAGAAGAGTAATGTGAGACACTGTCGCTTAAGCCAGTGTCTAGACTAGATAATGTCTCCTTGCTCCCTAGCAGGTCACAGACTTTACCATGTTTCAAGGGCAGGCTACTCCATGATTCCGGGGCAAGCCCAAGTTTCTGAAGCAGAAATTTGCTCACAAGACAAAGAATAGATCCTTTTTGAATGGCTATTTGTGGTGACCTTCTTTTCTTTCTTTCTTTTTTTTTTTTTTCGAGGTAGAGTCTCACTCTAATCCAGGCTGACCTGGAATTCTCTATGTAGTCTCAGGGTGGCCTTGAACTCATGGTGATCCTCCTACCTCTGCCTCCCAAATTCCGGGATTAAAGGGGTATGCCACCACACCCGGCTTGTATCCAATGTTTTAATATTGTGATTAAAACTGCCACATACATCCTTGTACAAATTGCCCCTTTTCCTTTTGGGTTGCTAACTTGGGACATATTTCCTAAAGAAGGATAAATAAAACCATGGATAGATAATGAGGCATCATCAAAGATTGAAAGCAGAACAGGGCATGTGCAGATTTTTATCTTTGAAATATCTGTTCAAGCCAGGTGTGGTGGCCCATGCCTTTCGCCCCAGCACTCAGGAGACTGGGGTAGGAGGATTGTCTTGAGTTAGAGACCAGCCTGGGGCTCTAGAATGAACTCCAAGTCATCCTTGGCTAAAGTGAGACCCTGCCTCGATAAAACAAAACAAACAAAATTGATCTGTCTAGTGAGGGTAACACGTGTTAAGGAACCGTGTGAGCACCACAAGAGATCAAGAAAATGACAATAGGAAAGGACTGTAGATTTTAGTAGAAATATCTCGAATATTGTTAGCAAGTCTAACTATGGAAGAACTATAGCTACTGACTATCAGTGACTAATTTAATCACATATGCCAAATGTTTCTTTGGGGTTCTTTATCTTTGTGAATGGATGATATAGTGCCATTAGAAAAGAAGGTCACAGGGCTGGAGAGATGGCTCAGAGGTTAAGGCACTTGCCTCCAGTGCCTAAGGCTGCAGGTTCAATTCCCCAGGACCCAGACCCACAAGGTGGTGGCCCTGGTGTGCTCTCTCTCCCTCCCTCTCTCTCTCTCTCTCTCTCTCTCTCTCTCTCTCTCTCTCTCTCTCTCTCTTTCTCTCAGTATCTCTCTGCTTGAAAATGAATAAATAAAATATTAAAAAAAAAAAGAAAAGAAGGTCACAGCCGGGCCCCATAAAGAACAAAGCTAAGCAAACCCTGCTCTATCTGTGTCCTGGAAGGCTCTGGACCTAAGTGAACTGTGTGTGTTAACATATGTATGTCTGAAGGTGATTTTTTTTAAATTTATTTTTATTTACTCATTTTCAAGCAGAGAAATACAGATAGAGAGAGACAGAGACAGAGACAGAGAGACAGACAGAGAGAGAGCACAGCCAGTGTGTGGCTGGTGTATGTGGGTACTGGGGAATTGAACCCAGGGCCTTGGGCACTGAAGGCAAGTGCCTTAACCACTGAGCCATCTCTCCAGCCCTGAAGGTGATTTAAGTGTGAAATAAACTTAAAAAACAGATGAATGAACAACCTGGTTTTAACTATCAAAATGTACACATACACAATGACAAAGCCAGTATTAAAAACAAAGAAAGTATTTGATGCTGCTGACGTGAATAAAATCTTCTATTTAAGTGTGACATAGAATTTAAAGAGGGTAGAGTCAGGGGACGGGATAAAGGAGGGGGTTGAGGAAGGAAGGTTAATCAAAATCAAATATGTCGCCAGGCGTGGTGGTGCACGCCTTTAATCCCAGCACTCGGAGGCAGAGGTAGGAGGATCGCAGTGAGTTCGAGGCCACCCTGAGACTACAGAGTGAATTCCAGGTCAGCCTGGGCTAGAGTGAGACCCTACCTTGAAAAAACAAAACAAAAAAAATTAATTAATTAAACATGTTATGAATAAGCCATATGGAAACCTACTTTTTTGCTAGCTAAATTATATATATATATATATATATATATATATATATATATATATATATATATATATATATATATATATGCGCTAAAAACAAGAGACAGTCTGGGCAGAAATACCCTGCATGTGTGGGTGGGGGAAGCCATAGATTGTTATAAGACAATTTCAGTGCCTGGAATGGTATATCTTCCAGTGAATTGCTGGCCAGGGAAGCCCCTGATACGCCAAAATGTTACAGGCTATTTCCAAGGCTCTTGGTTGCCCACTAGAAGTAGATGGTAAGATTCTGTTGTTGAAGACTCCACATGCTTGGGCTGCAGGACACAGAAATCAAACTGGCTGGGTGTGGTGATGCACGCCTTTGATCCAAGCACTAGGGAGGCAGAGGTAGGAGGACCACAGTTTGAGGCCAGCCTGGGACTACAGAGTGAGTTCCAGGTTAGCCTGGGCTAGAATAAGAGCCTACCTCAAAAAATAAAATAACCTAAAATATAAAAACATATAAAGATAAAACAACAGAAATTAGGGCTAGAGAGATTGCTCAGTGGTTAAGGCACTTGCCTACAAAGCCTAATGACCCGGATTCAATCCCCCAATATCCACATAAAGCATGATGCACAAAGTGGCACATGTATCTGGAGTTGGGAGATCATAAACCTTAGGAGGGACTACTATTATTGTTTTACTAAATGGATATATTATGTCCACTAAACTGCCCTCTAAATAAGTATGTTTATGTCTATGTATTAATCTCCTCTTACTTTTAGTTAAAGAAGCTCCTCTTTTTAGATGGCAGTGACCAAGGAGGAGACACAAAACTCACGAAGTGCTGAGAAGAAATGACAGTGGTGTGTTCAGCACTGAGGCATCTTTCTCGCACCCTCCAAGGCCCAGGACCGTTGTGGAAAGAGGTGGCAGCAAGAATGCAAAAGCAAAAAGAAAGGGAGGAGTGCTTTGCCATCATGTCTTCCAGACAAGAGGAACCATGATGTTCATGACCTCACAGTGGCTGATGCTACCTTCTTAAGACTACATAAAAAAGAGAGAAAAAAATAATGACATCAAAGTCGAAGAGAGACTAGTGGAAAGAAGAGATTCAGTGGAGGGGAAGTTTGGGAAGGGAAAAAGAAAGGGTTGTGGGAGGGGATTCTGATGGTGCATTTCCTGTATATATGGAGGTTATCAATGAAAAGTTTTAAAAACATTAAATGGGGCTGGAGAGCTGGCTCAGTCGTTAAGCTATCAATGCACATAGATGGCTGATGTATCTGAGCTTCAATGTCATTTCAATGTGTTTATTAAATCTCTTCCAGCCAGGCACGGTAATACCTGGGAGGTGGAAGCAGAAGGAGTTCACGGTCATCCTCAGCTACATGGTTAGTCTGAGGCCAGTGCGGCCCCAACACAAATAATCTTTTCCATGGGCTGGAGAGATGGCTTAATGGTTAAGGTGTTTGCCTGCAATGCAGAAGGACCTGAGTTCAATTTCCCAGTACCCACATAAAGTCAGATGCACAAAGGTGGCCCATGTTTCTGGAGTTCATTTGGAGTTGGACTGGAAGCCCTGGTACCCCCATTCTCTTTCTCTGTCTGCCTCTTCGCTCATAAATAAATAAAAATATTTTTAAAAAATAATCTTTTCCAGTTTTTTGTCAAGACTCTTCTCCCCTAACACACACTTAAATCTAGGAATATTTCCTTTGGTTTCTGCCTGTGAACCATGTTATTAGGAGTCATGAACAGATGAAGAATAAGTTGCTGATCGGGTAAGATGTTGCCCTTCTAACTTCTCTAAGTTTTCTCCCTTTCAGTCAGCAACTTCAGTCGTGGCTTATCATGGGTTGATCAGGCTCTCAGAAAAATGACTCATGCATCCCAAGTCATGGAATAATCAGAAAGTCACTTTAATTAATGCAACGAGAAACTCAGCGGCCAGGGGGATGTTGTTTATGTTGGCTTAATTGTGAGTTCTCTTCTACCAAAGAAACTAAACACGTTTTAGAAGTTGTTGATGTGTCTGCATAAATTACTGCTCTGTCTAGAACTCTCTGATTCTCTTGCAATGTTTATTCCTCCGGAGACCTGGCTCACACCTCACCTACTCTGGGAAAACTCAGTCACTGACTCTGTCCGGCTACCATAACTTTTATACCAACATTGATCACCTTGTCTCCTGCCACTCTTTCAACAACCTGGGCAGGAATTCGTCCTTTTCTGTTTTCCCAATGCCTAGTACATAGGGGCTCAGTAGAGAGGGCTGTTGATGAAGGACGTTCGTCTCCATTCATTTTAAAATCGGGTTTTAGGGCTGGAGAGATGGCCCACAGTTAAGGAACTTGCCTGTAAAGCCTGAAGTCCTTGGTTTGATTCCCCAGTACCCATGGAAAACCAGAAGCACAAAGGGGTATATATATCTTGAGTTTGTTTGCAGCAGCCCATTCTCATTCTCTCTCTCTCCTTGCAAATAAGTAAATAACAAGGTTTTTAAAAAATCAGGTTGTAGTAAATGAATGTAAATAGAAACTGAGAGACAGAAAAAGGGGGAGCATGAAAGTTGGTTGTAGGCAACACTCAATGCTCTGTTTCACCCACACTTGATTGCTGGTGCCATTTCTATTATTCCCTGGCCTCACCTCAGGCCTTGGCTCCTGGATACCTTACGCTACCACCTTTATTTAGTGAGTTATTTGAGCCTCTTCTCAAGCATGTTTGTTTGTAGTCTCTTTTCTATTCTTTCTATTTTGGGGATGTGTGTGTGTACATGTTCATGTTCATGTTCATATGGGTGAGTTCAGACACATGAGTATGATGTGTGTCTATGGAGGCCAGAGGACAATCTTAGGTGTCTCATTACCTTTCACTTTGTTGAGGTGGCGTCTCTTGTTATTTTCCACTGAGTTCTCTGGGCTGCCGGCCTACAAGCTTCCAGGGTATTCTCCTGTCTGCACATCCCATCTCACCCACAGGTGCATTGGGATTAAAGATGCTGGCGCAGTCAGCCTCACACCGCTGGGATGAATCTTCAAACCAGGCACAATTTGGTGGAGGAAAGTATTTATTGAAACTACAGATTGAGGGGAAGTTCCGTAACAGCGAAAGAGGCTGGCCCTCTTTCACAGGTCTGAGCAGAGAGAAAAACCTATCACCTACACCACACACACAGAACAGGGAACAGGCAGGAAGGCAAGGAGAGAATTTCTTCTCCTTTATATAGTCTTAGGGTGGGATCTTGCAACCTTATCCCAGACTTAATGGCTTCCTGAGTCTCTCGAATTTCCTTCCTGCTTGGTCCACACAGGAAAGGATGTTTACTTGCAGCTTCTTTGAGCTTCTTTACATCCTGCCCCTTGCTGAGAGGCTGCCTTCCTGTAAACATCCTCAGAGACCCACCCAAGATAATTAAAAAAGATCCAAGTTGACAACAAAACCTAACCATCACAGATGCCTACTACTGTGCACTGCTTTAGATAGGCTCTGGGGATCCAAACGTGATAGTCACACCTACATGGCAAGTGCTCTTTCTACTGAGCCATCTCTCCATCTCCCTAGCTTATTTTTTAGCCATTTTTTGGCTCTCCTTTGTTAATCCAAGTGCTTTCGATCCCTTACTTCTCAAAGGACCAGCATCATTGCAATCCCTGGAATTCATCAGAACTGTAGACCCTCAGGTCCCAGGACTACTTGAACCCAAAGCTGCCTTCTAACAAGAAGCCCAAATAACCCATGTGCACATTTCAGTTGGAGAAGCTGCCTGAAATCTTTAACTCTGAGCACTGCCCCAGCTCATGATTTCTCCCACTCCCTAGGCTCCTGTCATTCTTAAGACAGCCCCTGTTGTAGTAGTGATCTATGACTGTATGAAATCACCCTCATTTATTGGCTTAAAACAACAGACATTTATTATCTTACATTTCTGTGAGTTAGGAGTCTGGGCAACACTTGAGTCCTCAGGCTCAAGTTCTCCCACTAGGCTGTTGCTGGGTGTGGGCCCAAGTTGCAGTCACCTCTGCTGGGAAGATCTACTTTCAAGCTCACTCATGTGGCTGTTGGAAGGCCTCAACTGCTCAGTGCTATTAGCAACAGACCTCCCTCAGATCTTTGCTTGGTAGGTCTCACCACTGTTCAGCTCATAGCATGTCAGCTGGCTTCAATGAGCAAAAATTTAATAAAGCAGAAGAGAAGGCAAGCAACTTGCAACCAAGAGTATTTTTGCACCCTCATCTCGGAAATGATAGCCCATCATCTTTGCTGTATTGTCTTTGTTAGAAAGAAGTCATTAGGTCTAGACTACCTTTGAGAGGAAGGGTTTATACAAGGGTGTGAGCAACGGAGATGGGGATCGCTGGAGTTATCTTAGAGGTTGCTTACCTCACCCATGTTTGCTAGGAACATCCAGTAACTTCGCTGATTAGTTTCTACTTCGCCTATACAGCTGTATAGCCATACTTGGGACTTCAAAATTGCTTGGAATTTTGGGCTGTCCAAACTTTGACCCTTTGTGCTTGCCATATGGACCACAAGTTGTTCCTTCTACTTATCCCTCCTCACCACTCCTATTTAATCATGCTTCATAACAACTGTGACTGCTTAGCTTTCAGCCTTTCTTATAGTCTGTTAATGCCCCACAAGTCTTAATAAAAGCTACACACAAGCCCAGAGCAGGGGCACATGCTATTTGGGAGGTTGAAGTGGGGGAATCATTTGAGTCCATGAGTTTGAGATGAATATGACCGATATCATGAGACCTTGTTTCAAGACAAACAACAAGTTAACATGTATTAGGTCAAGCATGGTGGTTTATATCTGTAATCCAGGCACTTGGGAGGCTAAGGTAGGCTGATCTACACAGGATGGCCTAGGGCATAATAGAGTGAGGCCACCATGTCTCCTTCCCTTCAACTCACAAACAGCCCATGGTAAAACAATCTTAACTCAGTTGCTTCCTCAAGATACAATTGCATCACTTTCTTTTTTTTTTCTTTTTAAAAAATATTTTATTTATTCATTTTCAAGCAGAGAGAGAGATTGAGAGAGAGAGAGAGAGAGAGAGAGAGAGAGAGAGAGAAGAGAGAGAGAGAGAGAGAGAGAGAGAGAACCAGGGCCACCACCTTGTGGGTCTGGCTTATGTGGATACTGGAGAATTGAACCCAGGGCCTTAAACACTAGAGGCAAGTGCCTTAACCACTGAGCCATCTCTCCAGCCCCCAATTGCATCACTTTCTATCTTTATTATTTTTATTTTTATTTTTTGTTTTTTTCAAAGTAGGGTCTTACCCACCATGACTCAGGGACTGAGTGGAAGAGGGGGTGGAAAGATTGTAAGAGCCATGGTGGGGGAGAACTCCCAGAGAAATCGCCCCCCTCAGTAACATCATACTAGGGCCGGCAGAACCAGGCTGACTCCTAGGCTATCCATGGTCCCCTGCCCCAAAGACTGATCCAAACTGCCCACGGAGGAGGAATCCAGCTGATTGGGGATGGGGAAGAGGGGCATTGGGGATCTGGGGATAACAACTCATTGTTTGACCATTAAATATTGTAACTCATTATGGACAATAAAAAAATGTTAAAAAAAAAAAAAGAAAGAAAGATTTTCTGTATTGAAAAAAAACACAAAGTAGGGTCTTGCTGAAGCCCAGACTGACCTAGTACTCACTCTGTAGTCCCAGGCTGGCCATGAACTCATGATGATCCTCCTACCTCTGCCTACCAAGTGCTGGGATTAAAGGCGTGCGCCACCACAACTGGTTTATTTTTATTATAATTTTACATTACAGAAAAGTAACTCCGGGCGTGGTGGCGCACGCCTTTAATCCCAGCACTCAGGAGGCAGAGGTTGGAGGTTCGCCGTGAGTTCAAGGCCACCCTGAGACTGCATAGTGAATTCCAGGTCAGCCTGGGCTACAGTGAGACCCGACCTCGAAAAACCAAAAAGAAAAAAAAAAAGAAAGAAAAAGAAAAGTAGATCCCCATACTAGTTAATAATGTCCTTCTACCTATGTTGAATGGCTAATTGGCTAATCGTATTTGTCTCATGTGTTTTTTCCTAAAATATTTAAAATTAAATCATAGTTGCCGTGGCATTGTAACCCATACTTCAGAATGCATCTCTCAAAACAATCCCACTGTCACAATGAACAAAATCAATAACGAACGCCTTCGGTGTATATCTGGAGCAAGGTATTGCCATGGAGCACACAAGCCCATTCAGAGATTGAGGCAAAGGGAGACTTTTAAAAAATATTTTATTTATTCAATTTCAAGCAGAGAGAGACAGAGAGAGAGAGAGAGAGCGCACCAGGGCCACCACTTTGTGGGTCTGGCTTATGTGGGTCCTGGGGAATCGAACCGGGGCTATAGGCTCTGGAGGCAAGTGCCTTAACCACCAAGCCATCTCTCCAGCCCGCAAAGGGAGACTTTTAAAGGCAAAAATAAATGAGGAAGGTTACATCACATATAGATATATTTACTTTTATTGCATCTATTTTATGCTGAATTTACTCCTGTGCCATAAGTTTGTATTTCTTCTTTTTTTTTTTTTCTGGGACATCTTTCTCTTCTGTGCAACCTTCTCCTCTGCTTTGGGAACAATCTGTTCCTTTAGTAAGGACCATCTCCATGTGGTGGGGAGCTCAGTGTGGGTTAATGACACCACAAGCTCTGTAAGTAGGACATTGCACCTTGGCTGCTTTGTTCACCTTGATATGCTCGGTGACCAGAGAATCTTCCTCTAAACCTTTAAGTTCAGCATGGATCTGAATTTTTAGGCATGTACAGCAAAAATCTGGAATTTTTTTTTTGAGCCACCAATGCTGTGTTCAGGCTCACTATTCAGCTCTACCATTCATTCTATAGCCAGAGCATCATACACCCTGCCTCTGTAAAGTGATGTCTTTCAGATACTGGCTTTTCAGATACGCATACCCTTGATGGCCTGGACAACTTTCACAAGTGTTCTT
The DNA here is from genome assembly GCA_004024765.1 of Zapus hudsonius. Taxonomy (NCBI): domain Eukaryota; kingdom Metazoa; phylum Chordata; class Mammalia; order Rodentia; family Dipodidae; genus Zapus; species Zapus hudsonius. The sequence continues at coordinate 6,096 of PVHP010025477.1, read as the reverse complement.
AAAGTGAACACGAAGGTTTGAACCTCTTGATTTGCATAATTTTGTGGGATTCTTTGGGTTAAGAGAATAGCAAAGCATTTTCACAGGTCATCATAGGACACTGAACCTCAGGGGTTAAGTAATGCCTGCGGCCCCACCAGTGGCCTAGCCCTGCCAACCCCATTCCTGATTATCGTGTTCCTCCATGGGAGCAGACACTGGCCAGGCCTGGTGCCACAGCGGGTGTTTTGGAACAATACTTTCTGAACATAATCGTGAATAACATGAGTGGCATCAGCCAAGGCTAAACAGATATCCTTGTAAAACTACTTTTTTGTATACAGTTATGGTAGGCTTTGTGTAAGGCTTTAAGTCTAGTAGAGCCTTTGTGAATTACTATAAGCCAATGGTGTGTAAAAGCACTTTATAAACTGTTTCTCCCATTTTCTTTTTGGTTATGAAGGTTGGCATAAGTAATTTCATTGACTTCAAAAATTTTCACATTTTGTTCATAGCAAGATATTATATAATGTGTCATATGCAAATTTTTCCAGTGGTCTCAAACAGTACCTTTACAGCACTAAAGTAAGGATTTAATACGATTTAATGACCAAACACTGCATAAGACGTTGTTTAACTCTCCTTTCATTACTTTCCCCTCTTTTCCATGTCACTGAACATGTTATGTTTCTCCATCACCTGTATTTTCTGTAAGCTGGCTGTGAGATTTATGAAGCCTGGTTCCGATTCAAGTTTGACATTTTGGTCAGGAGAGTCCTAGTTAGTGCTTCCACAGCTGTCTGGCACCACAGGTTAAGCACATTGCTTCTCATTGTCCCATTTTTAGGGATGCTAACATTGCTGATTGAGTTAAAGAGCCAACAGCCAGATCTCTCCTCCTTGAAGTTACTTTATTTATTTTTCGGTTGATGCAGGAGAATTGGCTCCAGTTTCAAGTCACCTTGAGCTAATAGTCAGTAGCAGGCCAGCTAGGGGTTACACACAGTGAGACAGTGGCTCAAAAAAAAAGGGGGGGGGCTGGGAATGTAGTTCAATTGCTAGTGCTAGCCTAGCATACATTAAGCTCTGGGTTTGATCCTCAAGAGGGTGGTGTGGTATACATCTATAATCCCAGCACTCAGGAGGTAGAGGCAGGAGGATCAAAAATTCAAGGTCATAAAAAAATAAATAAATAAAAGTAAAAAATAAAAATAAATTAAGAAAACAAGAAAAAAAAGAAATGCAAGGTCATCCTTGACTACAGAACAAGTTCAAGACCATCATAGGCTACAAAAGACTGCCTGAAAAAAAAAATGGTTACATTTTCCTCCTTGTAACCAGCATATAATACACAAAGTGATACTCTGACATTGTGGAATGCCAGTTTTTTTTTTTTTAAGATGGGCTGGAGAGATGGCTCGGTAGTTAAGGGTACTTTTTAAAGTCTGAGGCCTAGGCTGGATCCCCCAGTACCCACATAAAGCCAGATGCACAAAGTGGCACACACATCTGAAGTTCATTTGCAGGGGCAAGAAGCCCTGACATGCCCATTGTCTTCTCTCTCTCTCTCTCTCTCTCTCTCTCTCTCTCTCTCTCTCTCTCTCTCTCTCCAATAATTATTATTTAAAAAATTAAGCTGAGTGTGGTGATACATGCCTTTAATCCCAGTACTCAGGAGGCAGAGGTAGGAGGATCACTGTAAATTCAAGGCCAGCCTGGGACTACTGAGTGAGTCCAGGTCAGCCTGGGCTACAGTGAGACCCTACCTTAAAAAAAAAGAAAATAAAAAAAATTACAAGCATTTAAATTGCTATGTACTCAATTTACTAATTCTCTACCATTAGGAAGAAGCTCTTCTGTAGAGGGTCACTGGTGGCTTTCTCATCACCAAAATCAGCAACCTCTGCTCACTGTTCTTGAATTTTCTGATGCATTTTGTATTATTAAGTCTTTGTTGAAGATTTCTTTTCCATGTAGTTTCTACTTCAAGTGCTTCTGTGTCACCTAGCTACTTATTTACATCTCTATTGAATATTTATCCTTACCTGACTCTGGAGAGGTACAAAGTTCTGTCCTTGATTTCAACTTGGTCTTTACGCTGCCCACTTAAGTAATCTTACCCATTCCCACAGCTCAAGCAGATCATACCAATGTGTGTCTGCAGCTTGACGTGCTGTATAGCTTGTTCACGTTTCCACCTGGGACCCATCAGCCATAACTTACACTGAACAAGAGAGCAGCCATCTTCTCCACAAGCCACTTTCCTTGATCCTCCTCCGTGCTGTAGTGGCAATGACATTCTCCGAGTTGCTCAAATTCAAATTCTTTGCATCTCCCTTGGCTACATTTGCAGATTATTCCTTATGTTAAACCATTTCTAAATCTTTGTTTTCTATTTCATTATATTGAGCAAGTTTTTTGTTTGTTTTTGTTTTTCGAGGTAGGGTCTTGCTCTAGTCCTGGCTGACCTGGAATTCACTATGTAGTCTCAGGGTGGCCTTGAACTCATGGCAATCCTCCTACCTCTGCCTCCCTAGTGCTGGGATTAAAGGTATGCACCACCACACCCGGCTAACCTCTATATCATTGCTATGAGAAGCCCAGTACCATTGTTTCTTTATATATTATCTGCTTTGGTTTCTCTAAAATATTGTAGAGTTTCGTGACACTCTGTCAATCTTTCCAGAGAAGAGGTTATTTTAGTTTGAGGGGACACAGTTCATTATAACAGGGAAAACATGTTGACAACTGTCTTAAAAAGAAGGGGGGGTAAGTTCTGATTGCTCTGTTAGCTTTTTCTCTTTTTTTTTCTTAAATATATATTTATTGTCCATAATGAGTTACACTATTCAGTGGGCAAGCAATGAGTTGTTATCCCCAATTCCCCAATGCCCCTCTCCCCATCCCCCATCAGCTGGATATCCTCCTCCGTGGGCCATCTGGATCAGTCCTTGTGGCAGGGGGCCCTGGATAGCCTAGTACTCAGCCCGGTCCTCCTGGCCCAAGTGTGTTGTTACTGAGGGGTGTCATGCTTCTGGATAGTCTCCCCCACCAGGGCTCTCACAATCTTTCCGCCCCCTCTTCCGCATAGGTCCCTGAGTCGTGGTGGATGAGTATTAAGGCTGCTTTAAGGTTTTGAGTTTTTGGGGTCTTTGTGTTGAAGATCATTGGCTTTTTCTCTTTTTTTACTCACTTTGGTACCCCAGCCCATGCTGCCACATTCAGGGCAGGTCTTTTCCTAATCAGTTCATCATTTCTGAAAAGTCCCTCATAGACACACTCAAAGGTGTGCTTCATTTTTATCCCACAACTCCAAAAAGCTTCCACATACCTCCTGTGAACCTGTTTCAACGGCCTAGGAACCACACAGTTCATCACAGCAACAGCCCTACTCCTCAATACTGATTTTTGTACCAATTACTTTTCTTGTTGCTGTGACCAAATCCCTGACCAAAAAAAATAACTTAAGGAGGAGAGGTTTACTTTGGCTCATAGTTTGAGAGGACACAGTTGATTATGGCAGGGAAGGTATGGTGACAGGTGGCGGTGGCAGTTACTCGCTCCAATCTCAGCCCTCCAGGTAGCAGAGAGAGGGTGCTGGCTCTCACAGTCGCTTCTTGCATTTTTTCCTTTCTTTGATTATTAGTCTCAGTTTTGTTCTGCTCTTTTTCTAAAACTATTCATTGAATGCTAAATTTTCTATACTGATTTCCTAATTTTTTTCTCCTTGCCTATTTTCTAGGTTTTTTTAAGAAATATTATTTTTTCTTTGTTTGTTTTTTGAGGTAGGGTCTTGCTCTAGTCCAGGCTGACCTGGAATTCACTATGTAGTCTCAGGGTGGCCTTGAACTCACGGCGATCCTCCTACCTCTGCCTCCCAAGTGCTGGGATTAAAAGAGTGTGCTACCATGCCCGGCTTCACATTCTTAATATTTACATTTAAAAAAAATTTATTTATTGGGGCTGGAGAGATGGCTCAGAGGTTAAGGCATTTGCCCGCAAAGCCTAATGACTGGGGTTCGATTCCCCCAGTACCCAAATAAAGCCAGATGCACAAAGTGGTGCATGCCTCTGGAGTTCATTTGCAGTGGTTGGATGCCCTGGTGCACTTATTCTCTCTCTCTCTCTCTCTCTCTCTCTCTCTCTCTCTCTCTCTCTCTCTCTCTCTCTCTCCTTGCAAATAAATAAATAGAATATTAGAAATTAAAAGTCATCCCTTTCTGCCAGGCCTTCCCAGGATGATTAGCGTACTACCTTTTGATATTTATTTATATTTAGATGTGAGGGCTCATTATGTTGCCTTGAACTCCTGGGCTCAAGCAATCCTCCTGCCTCCTGAGTAGTAAGGGCTGCAAGCATGAACCACCATGCCTAGCTTACAGACAGGAGCATAGGCATATGCTACTTTCTCATGGCTAAGCACTGTCTTTGAAACTAGATTCCTTTATACTTCCATCTTTCCTCTACAGTGCCCAACACATTACCTGATCAGTGAGACAGTGATGGATGAAGTGAGTGAATAAAGAAGGTAGAGAGTACACAGGGAAGGACAGAGTGACAAGCAGGATAATCCAAAAAGGATCCCAGGTGCTCATTTTAGGTTGTCTGAAAATGAGCCAGCTGGGCCAGGGTTATTCCATTTTGTCACAAGAGGAGCTTAACTCAGAGCTAAATTCCATCAGTGTCTGCTGCTTGTTTGCTTGCTCTCAGAAGTATGTCTCTTTCTTCCTCTGCTCCAGGCCATCCCATAAGACAGTACGTCATGCAGGTATCCTTGCCCTTTGGCTTTGAGGTAGTTTCAGATAACGTTTTAAAGAAATATTTAATTTATTTATTGATTTGAGAGAGAGAGAAGGAGAGAAAGAGAGAGAGAGAGAGAGAGAGAGAGAGAGAGAGAGAGAGAGAATGGGTGTGCCAGGGCCTCCAGCCACTGCAAACTCCAGACACATGTATCACCTTGTGCATCTGGCTTTAAGTGGGTACTGGGGAATTGAACTTGGGTCTTTCTTTCTGTTCTGCAGGCAAAAGCCTTAACCATTAAAACATCTCTCCAGCCCAGTTATTTTTATGTTATATTGGCCTATAGTTTGTTCATTTCGTTACTATAAAAAAATCCCACTGTATACATGTACCAAATCAATGTATTTATTGTACTATTAATGGACATTTAAGTTCCCACTTAGGTGGTATTACTATTGATAGTGAAATGAACATTTTTTGTGAGCATCTCTTTTTAAAAAGATATGTTTGAAGCCAGGTGTTATGACTAATGCACACATTTAATCCCGGCACTCAGGAAGCTGAGGTAGAAGGATTCCTGAGTTTGAGGCCAGCCTGGGGCTACCAGTGAGTTCCAGGTCAGTCTGGGCTAGAGTGAGATCCTATCTTGAAAGAAAACAAAACTAAATAAAAAAAATAATAAAACTATGCTTGTACTCAATTCTTGGGTTTATATTTAGGACTGGAATTGTCATTTTTTATTGGAAATTAAAAATCTCTGAGGTTGTATTGCTATATGAATTTTCCTGTTCCTATAAATTCTTGCCAGTACTTTTGAACTTTTTAAGTGTGGTTAATCACATGGTTATGATAAAAAAAATTTTTTTGAGATAGGGTCTTGCTCTAGCTCAGGCTGACCTGGAATTCACTATGTAGTCCCAGGCTGGCCTCAAACTCACAGCGATCCTCCTACCTCTGCCTCCCTTGTGCTGGGATTAAAGGTGTGCACCACCACGCCAGGCATAATAAGATATTGTATCTAATTTAATTCACTCATTACTAGTCAGACTGAATCCCTTTTCTAGGAGTTACTGATTGAGTAGTTCTGTAAATTCATCCTTTGGCTACTTTCTCAATTGGGTATTTTAGTGCCCCCCCAAATCATGTTGGGGATCAAACCCAGGTCCTCATGTACGCTGGGCAAGCACTCTAACACAGAGCTACCAGTCCATCTTTTAGCTTTCTTTTTGGCATACAGTAGTTCTTTATATTTTCTGTATATTATACTTTGTTAATTATATTGGTTTTCTCAAGAAATATTTCTTGAGTACTTACCTTACTCAGAAGATACAACAATGAGTAAAACAAACCAAAGAAACTTTAAATTCATGAAGAACA
>PVHP010025476.1:12233-25590 GCA_004024765.1 Zapus hudsonius | reverse complement strand
CATGTTTTAACTTTAGTATCAGAAATTTGAAAGCATTATTGTCTTAAAACTGTTAGGTAGGAATACAGGCAACACCTTGATCCCCTTCCCCAACCAGCCTCAAGTGTCAACAAGAGTTACAGATAAAGCCCCACCTACTGTATCTCTGTCTGGCCCAAGGGACTGTCCTTCCTGATCCTGAAAGCATGTGACCACCTGGGCCCTTCACCCAACCTGGATATTCCCCTTTAAATCCCTGATCTGACCCTGAAATGGGCTCTTTTCTCCACCTTTGGTGAAAATAGCCCAGCAGCTCGCTTTTCCTCCTATTAAAATCTTTCCTTTCAGAGTAGTCTCTCATGGTGGTCATTTCCAGTCTAACAAAAACCATTGCAGCCGTGATGACTCTCAGGTCCTCAGAAGGTGGTGCTAATTCTCACTTGCTGAATGAGTGGAAGAAGTTCACTGGATCCTCACCTGAGATTCCAGCCACTCCCAACCCCCCTAGCTATTAGGGAATCCTTTTCGACTCTGTCTTAGGAGGTGCTCACAGGTGCGTCCATCCTGCAGCTCATGGGTCACACTCGGTCCATAACTATGAATTTGGCCCAACAGAAAACTGTAAACTTACTTAAAACATTATGAGGTTTTATTTTATTTTTTAAGGGTTAGAGACTTTATTAGAGACACTCCGGTAAACAAACCTAATGAGCTCACTGATTTTACACAGCTGGACGTAGATGGAATAATTTCTTTATTGATGCCCATTCTTTTTTTAAATTTTATTTATTCATTTTTCAAGGGAGGGAGGGAGGGAGAGAGAGAGGGAGAGAGAGAGAGAGAGAGAGAGAGAGAGAGCGCGCACCAGGGCCGCCACCTTGTGGGTCTGGTGTTGAGCCATCTCTCCAGCCCAATGCCCATTCTTAGGAAACTAAATTTTTTTTTTTGAGGTAGGGTCTCGCTCTAGCCCAGGCTGACCTGGAATTCACTATGTAGTCTCAGGGTGGCCTTGAACTCATGGCAATCCTCCTACCTCTGCCTCCCGAGTGCTGGGATTAAAGGTGTGTGCCACCACGCCCGGCTGGAAACTAAATATTTGCTCTTGTGTCTCCAGCATCATAGATCTGAATTTTCCCTTTGCCTCACATTTAGATCTTTAACAAGCAGAAATGGAAAAGTGGCCCGGTGTGGTGGTGCACACCTTTAATCCCAGCACTCGGGAGGCACAGATAAAAGGATCACAGTCTACAGAGTGAGTTTCAGGTCAGCCTGGGCTAGAGTGAGACCCTACCTCGAAAAACAAAACACGAAATAAAACCAAACAAATAGAAGAGTGGTCAAGTCCCTGTCCACTGTAACAGAAAAGGCATTATGTCAGGCATGGTGGCACATGCCTGCCCTCCTAGCACATGGGAAGGATGAGGCCACCTTGGGCTATATAGTGAGACACTGTATCAAAGGGGGTAGCTGGAGAAATGGCTCAGCCATTAAGGTGCTTGCCTACAAAGCCTAACAACCTGAGATCAATTCCCACATAAAGCCAGATGCACAAAGTGGTATATGCATCTGGAGTCTGTTTGCAGTGGCTGGAGGCCCTGGCTATGTCTGTCTCTCTCCTAACTCTCACTCTCTCTCTGCTTGCAATAAATAAAAATATTTTATAAAAACAACCAAAAACCAGGAGTGGGGATTGGGGAGATGATTCAGTGGTTAAAGGCACTTACTTGTAAAACCTGATTTACCCTGGTTCAATTCTCCAGTGCCCACATAAAGCCAGATGTACAAAGTGGCTCATGCATCTGGAGTTCGTTTGCAGTGGCAGGATTCCCTAGTGTACCCATACACATTCATTCATTCATTCATTCTCTCTCTCTCCCTCCCCCCTCTCTCAAAACAAAACTATAAAAGCAGGAGTGGTGGGGGCATGCCTTTAGTCCCAGCACTGGGAGGCTAAGGTAGGAAAGTCACTGTGAGTTTGAGCTCAGTTAGGGACTACAGAGTGAGTTACAGGTCAGCCTGAGCCAGAGTGAAACCCTACCTCAAAAACAAAAAACAAAAAAAGACTGGGGCAATGGCTCAATGGATAAATTACTTGACTCATAACTATGAGGACCAGAGTCTGGATCCCTTGCACTCACATAAATAGCAGCCTGGGGTGGCAGTCTGACTGTAATTCCAGCACTTGGGAGACAGCCATGCATCCCGAGGGCAAGCTGGCCAGCCAGTCTGGCTGAAGTGGTGAGCGACATGTTCAAGTGTGAGACCTTGACTCAGTAAAAAAGATGGAGCGTGATTGAGGAAGATACCCAATGTCAACCTCTAGCCTTCATGAGCATATGTACCTGCACACATGAAAACAGAACAAAAAAGAGAACACCACAGAAAATGATGCACTTGTGAGCCCTGCACATGTTGATTCACCTGACTGAGGTATTCGACAACAAGCACCTATTTCCAAAGCCAAGATGTACACGGAGTATTCACCACTTTGCACACTAGAGTATACCATGATGTACACTAAACACCACCATGTACACGAAGAATAAACACCATGATGTACACTAAACACAACGATATACACTAAGTATATACCACAATATACACTAAGAGTATATAAGCAATTTCTATCTGCAACCTAATGAATAAAACAAAAATCTCCTGGAAGGCTAAGAAAAGAGAAAGTACCCAATTTCTGGCACACTGCCCACTTAAAAGTCATGTCTATGGGCTGGAGAGATGGCCCAGTGGTTGAAGCACTTGCCTCCAGTGCCTAAAGCCCTGGGTTCAATTCCCCAGGACCCACATAAGCCAGACCCACAAGGCGGTGGCCCTGGTGCGCTCTCTCTCTCTCTCTCTCTCTGCTTGAAAATGAATAAATAAAATATTTTTAAAAAGTCATGTCTATCCGGGCATGGTGGCCACACGCCTTTAATCCCAGCACTCAGGAGGCAGAGGTAGGAGGACTGCTGTGAGTTCGAGGCCACTCTGAGACTACAAAGTGAATTCCAGGTCAGTCTGGACTAGAATGAGACCCTACCTCAAAAAACAAAAACAAAACAAAACAAAACAAAACAAACAAAAAGTCCTGTCTAAGCTTCCTGAGGGACATTTAGTTAAGTGCACTTCCTACACAAGCATGAGGGCCTCAGGGAGTCTGAAACTGTTTGAATTTCCAGAACCCACATAAACAATTGGGCATGATCATGAGTGCCTGTAACCCCAGTCCCACAAGAAGAGCAGAGAATTCCTTGGGGTCACAAAGACCAGCAGGCTCCAGAATCAGTAAGAGACTCCAGTTCAAACTAAGAATGGGCAGAAGGCCAGGCATGGTGGTGCACACCTTTAATCCCAGCACTTGGGAGGCAGAAGTAGGATTGCTGAGTTTGAGGCCAGCCTGGGAATATAGAGCTCCAGATCAGCCTGGGCTACAACAGACAGACAGACAAGGAACAGGCAAGAGTGATGGAGTGGGCCACCACCACGACGCCTCGTGGAATAAGGTCTCATGCAGCCCAAGCAGACCTTGATCTTACTTATGTATCTGAGGATGACCCTTAACTTTTAAAAAAATTATTTATTTATTTGCAAGGAGAGGGGGAGAGAGAGAGGGAGGGAGGTAGTGAGGTAGTGAGGGAGAGAGGGAGGGAGGGAGAGAGAGAGAGAAAAAGAGGGAGAGAGAGAGAGAGAGAGGATAGATATGGTGCTTCAGGGCCTCCAGTCACTGCATACAAACCCCAGATGCTTGCACCACTATGTGCATCTGGCTTTACGTGGGTCCTGGGGAACTAACCTCTGAGCCATTTCCCCAGCCTGACGCTGAACTTTTGATCTTCCTGCTTCCACCTCCCAAGAGCTGGGATTTCAGACAAGCGCCACTATGCCAGGGCACCTTCTATGGCCACACAGAACGTAAGCCAACCACTGCTCCCAACAGTCCTTTGTTCAGAAGGAAACAGCCACAGGCTAGGAAGCCATCCAAGGTCAATGGGGCCCACACCTGGCGTCTCTTGGCTCCCACAGGTCCACCTCTGGAATGGTTCTCCATTAAGAACACCTGCACAGGGCTGGAGAGATGGCTCAGCGGTTAAGGCACTCACCTGCAAAGCCTGTTGACCTGGGTTCGATTCCCCAGTACCCACATAAAGCCAGATACACAAATTGGCGCATGCATCTGGAGCTCGTTTCATTCATTCTCATTCACACTCTTTCTCTTTCTCTCTCTCTCTGGCTCTCTGTTTGCAAATAAATAATCTTTTTTTTTTTTTTTTTTTAAAGATTTTTTTTAAAAATATCTTATTCATTTTCAAGCAGAGAAATACAGAGAGAGAGAGAGAGAGAGAGAGAGAGAGAGAGAGCGAGCGCACCAGGGCTACCACCTTGTGGGTCTGACATATGTGGGTCCTGGGGAATTGAACCCAGGGCCTTAGGCACCAGAGGCAAGTGCCTTAACCGCTGAGCCATCTCTCCAGCCACAAATAAATAATCTTAAAAAAAAAAAAAAGAACACCTGTACAACCTTGCACACCAAGGGCAAGTCTTACCTTCTTTTTAAGTTGTGTCACCAGCAAGTTCAAGAGTTGTACTCTGTCTCCAAGCTTCCTAAGTGCCAACACAGTGGCTGGCTGGCCGTCAGGGGCGGTTCCTCCTACACCAAGAGCAATGCAGTCAGGCTCAGATCCTCCCAGGGAGACGAGTCTCCTTTTCCAAGGAGCCCCACCAAAGCTGCTGGATGACGCCAAACACGTGCTGTTTGTGGAAAGGCATCAGAGCTCCGTGGAATGAGATCCAACTTCCCATGTCAAGTCCAATAGAGATCTGTGACCCTAGTCTATCCACTTACGGAAAGGGCCATTTGTTTGGAAAGACAGACAAAAAGATGCCACATAAGGACTGGAGAGATGGCTCATCGGTTAAAGGGCTTGCTTGCAAAGCCTGATAGAGTGGGTTTGATTTCCAGGACCCACGTAAAGCCAGATGTACAAAGTGGCGCATGCATCTGGGGTTTGTTTGCAGTGGATGGAGGCCCTGCTGTGACCATACTCTCTCTTGCATCTTTTTCTTTGTCTCAAGTAAATTTTTTTAAAGGATGCCATATAACACATGGGTCACAGAAGTGACAATGAGTATTACAACTTTTTTTGACCTGAATGATAGTAACATTGCTTACATAATCTTTTTTTAATTTTCCAAGGTAGGGTCTCATTCTAGCCCGGGCTGACCTGGAATTCACTCTGTAGTCTCAGGGTGGCCTTGAACTCACGGCAATCCTCCTACCTCTGTCTCCCGAGTGCTGGGATTAAAGACATGCACCACCACTCCCAGCTACATAATCTTTTTTTTTTCTTCAAGGTAGGGTTTCACTCTAGCCCAGGTTAACATGTAATCCCAGGCTAGTCTTGAACTCACAACAAGCTTGACAATTCTACCTCTGCCTTCCCCAGTGCTTTTAATTCTAGCACTTGAGAGGCAGAGGCAGGAGGATTGCTATGAGTCTAAGACCAGTCTGGGACTACAGAGTGAGTTCCAGGTCAGTCTGGGCTCGAGTGAGACCCTACCTCAAAAACAACACCACAAACCCCAGAAGCCTCTGGAAGGTGAGGGAGATAGTACTGGAGTCAGTGACAAGGGCCCTGGGGGTGACCCATGTGAGCCGCCTTTTCCTTATACATCCAGGCTTGGGTGCTAGGTGATGCACCCTGGACTCCAGAAACACCACTGCTTTGCCAAACACGAAAGAAAAGGCCCAAGCTGGGCCTGTTCCCTGGTGCCACAAGACAAGGGCAAGACTCCTGCCCTCTGTGAGAGCTCCAGGGGAGCAACAGTCTGAATCTGGGATGTGGCCAGGGGTACCGCCCAGAACCTTGAGACTAGAGGAAGTGCCCAGAGCCTTGGGGCCTCTGAGGGCCACAGTGGGCAGCAGGATCTGTTTGAGCCTGGCCTGGGGTATTTCACTATGACAATCTATGTAGATGATTCCCAAGGACCCAGGGAAAGATGTCCACTCTACTATACAGAGAAGTGAAAATTAGCAATAATAACATGATGGGTCTCACAGCCCCTAGAATGGCAGGCTGTCCCCAAAACTCTGATGGACAGAGGGGCAAAGTTCTGCTTTTGACACAATTTAAGTCAAAAGAAGCCAGACAAGTGCACATGGGCCACATATTCCACTTGGGTGAGAGAGAATCCCCAACTGCAGGCTGAGAAATGGGCTGGCAGCTGAGGCTCGGGGAGCCTCGGGAGCTGCTGGAACTGGTATGGCACCTGATGGCAGGAAACACCTTAAGCTGTGCACTGCATTTGGAGACCTTCCCCAGGGGTTACATCTCAATTTTCAGAAAAGCTTCCTGGAGCAAAGCATGTAACCAAGGAACCAAGGCCCTCACCGAATGGCTCTGCAGAGCTTCGGGCACTAGGGTGCGTGTCCGCAGGGGCTGAGGACGCAGTCATGGACAGCTTGGCCGTGCCTCCCAGCTGCTCTTCCAGAGCTTGAAGCTTATGCTTTAGGTTCTGCATTTCTGCTTCCAGAGCCAGGATGTCATCTGCCAAAATACCAGGGAGCACACACACACCTGCATGGGCATACCGTGACGCCTTGTGCTTGCCCTCTCCTGCCTGCCTTTGCCTTGTCCTCCTCACCCAGCCCCGCCTCCATGTTCTCCAGGAAGGGCTTCACAAGCAAGAATGCTTCTGCCTCCACCCCATGGGTGGATCCCTCAGAAAGTCATGGTGCCCATCACAGGGCACTCCTCCTGAGGAAGGCCTGGCCCAGGGCTCTGCCACCAGCACCACACCCTACTCAGTCTGACTGCTGGCCAGGTGTGTCAGGTATGCCCTCAACTTTCCCCTCCATGTTACCAAGAGAAACACTACAATATGGGACTTGAGGTGAGCTCCTGAGGAAACGCAGATGTCAATGTCAGGCATTACTGATTTGTGAAGGTGGCACTCATCAGGCTGAAAAGCAGGAAGCCTGTCTCTGGTCCTTTTCCACTCTGTCCACTCTCCCACATTCCCGTTCTCCCCGCTCACCAGGACGGGCTGCATCTCCTCCAGCCTTGGGGTCAGGGTTCACATTTGAGCACTCTCCTGACTGCATGGGAGGAAGGAGACCATTCAGCATTTCCATCTCTCTCCTCATCTGTGAGACAGCCTTCCGCAGACTTGTGTTCTGCTCCTGTAGCCGCTGGATCTCACCAGCTGGAAAATTCTTACTCGTTTCTTCATGCTGCTGTGGGAGTATCTGCCAACCACACCAACAGAGAATGGTCATGAGTATAAAAGAAAAGAGAAGCCGGGCGTGGTGGCGCACGCCTTTAATCCCAGCACTCGGGAGGCAGAGGTAGGAGGATCACCATGAGTTCGAGGCCACCCTGAGACTACAGAGTGAATTCCAGGTCAGCCTGGGCTGGAGTGAGACCCTACCTCGAAAAAAAAAAAGAAAAAAAAAAAAAAAAAAAGAAAAGAGAGGCCCCTGGCTCCAGTCTGTCTTGTTCCCCCATCCTACTCTGTCCACACCTGTCCACGGCTACAATGACTCTCTTAACTCAAGTTCCTGAAAGACATATGAATTAGTGAAGCACTCCTTATGTTGGGGGTCCTGGAGTATGAGAGTCAGAGAGCAGAAAGGGTTAAAGAGCTGAGGGAGGGCTGGAGAGATGGCTCAGCAGTTAAGGCACTTGCGCCTCCAGTGCCTAAGGCCCCAGGTTCAATTCCCCAGGACCCACATAAACCAGACCCACAAGGTGGTGGCCCTGGTTCTCTCTCTCTCTCTCTCTCTCTCTCTCTCTCTCTCTCTCTCTCTCTCTCTCTCTCTCTCTAACTCTCTGTCTCTCTGATTGAAAATGAATAAATTAAAAAAAAAGAGCTGAGGGAGAAGGGAGTGTTGGTTTTTGGGAGATTCTGGAGGAGGATGTTGGTCTCAGTGCCCAGCCACATGGCTGTGCTTACAGCACTTAGCAGTGGCCTTCTGTATTTTCTGCAATTTTAGCACAAGGCAATTCACTAGGCAAAGCAGCTGAGAAAGCATAGAAGAGAAGAGCAGTAACTATCAAAATGTAGCATCAGAAAGAATCCACTCAGGGCTGGAGAGATGGCTCAGCGGTTAAGGCACTTGCCTCCAGTGCCTAAGGCCCCAGGTTCAATTCCCCAGCATCCACATAAGCCAGACCCACAAGGTGGTGGCCCTGGTGTGCTCTCTCTCTCTCTCTCTCTCTCTCTCTCTCTCTCTCTGTATCTTTCTGCTTGAAAATGAATAAATAAAATATTTTTTTAAAAAAAGAAAGAATCCACTCAGGTCAGAGGAAAGAAGTGAACAGTTTCTGAGGCTGGGGGACAACAGAAGGTGAAGACAAACCCATACTCGGAACAAGAGTGATCTGAAGAAATATTTCAGCATGATCAATAATCTTCCAAAGTGCTCAATAGTACAAACCAGAAACCAGGCCAAAGCCCTCTGAGACATGAGTCTGACCTGTCAATGGCTCCTCTGCTCATGAGCCAAGAAAAGCTGCACTAGGGAGGCCTGTAGCTGATCCTCTGAGAAGAGGTAAGATTTTGCTACAAGTTCAAAGACAGAGACAGGAACATGGCCACCACACAATAGCATTTTAACAGTGTGTGTGAACAATCTAACAGCCCGGTAAAAGAATGACTCATAAAATTACAACCTGGCCATATGATAAATACATCATCAGTTCAGGTAATGTTTCTGAGGAAACATGACATGAGAAATATTTATGGAAGAATTTAAAGGAAGCTGGGTGTAATGGCACATGCCTTAATGCCAGCACTTGGGAAGCAAAAGTAGGATTGTGGTGAGCTTGAGTTTGAGGCCACCCTGAGACTACATAGTGAATTCCAGATCAGCCTGGGCTAGAGGGAGACCCTACTTTGAAAAACAAACAAACAAACAAACAAACAAACAAACAAACAAACAACCTCTCTCACTGGCAATGGACAGCAAGTCTGGGGAGAGCCTCTGGGTGGGCAGCCACCTCTGCATGTGCCTTCCCACGTATGAAATAGGCGGGTACAATAAGACCAGTGGGAACAGGGCTGGTCAGCTCTAAGTGCCACCTGGTATCTGAGACACCAGGTCAGCCAAGAAGCCTCTTCTGGGGCTGGAGAGACGGTTTAGTGGTTAAGGCGCTTGCCTGCAAAACCTTACGACCCGGGTTCAATTCCCCAGTACCCATGTAAAGCCAGATGCACAAAGTGGCACATGCGTCTGGAGTTCATTTGCAGCAGTTGGAAGCCCTGGTGTGCTCATTCTCTCTGGTTTTTTTCTCTCTTTCTGCTTGTAAATAAATAAATAAAAATATTTTTTAGGGCCCGGTGTTGTGGCACACATCTTTTTTTTTTTAAAAAATATTTGAGAGAGAAAGAGGCAGGCAGGCAGGCACACACACACACACACACACACACACACACACACACACACACACAGAATGGGCTTTATATGGGCACTGGAGAATCGAACTCAGGTCCTTCTGTGTTGCAGGCAAACGCCTTAACCACTAAGCCATCTCTCCAGCCCTGGTGGCACACATCTTTAATCCCAGCATTCAGGAGGCAGAGGCATGAGGATTGCCTTGGGTTTGAGACTACATAGTAAATTCCAGGTCAGCCTGAGCTAGAGTGAGACCCTACCTCAAAAAAAATTTTTTTTAAAGAAAAAGGCCAGACATGTTGGTGCACACCTTTTATCCCAGCACCTGGCAAAGGAAGAAGGTTGCTGTGAGTTCTAGGTCAGCCTGGGCTAGAGACACTACCCTTGAAAAACCAAAAAAGAAGGAAAAAAGAAGACTCTTCTGGTATCTGACTTCTGACTGGCTGTGTCTTCTCTCCCCTCTAGGGACTCCAAGGTGACTTCTCTGCAGCACCAAGGCTGGCCTCTGGTCTGCCTGTCCTCCCCTGAAGTTCTAGTATCACAGGTGCCAACTGGAGTCTGTGAGATGGATGCACGGATAGTTAGTCCCAATCAGCTGAGGAAGCCCAATTCAAGCTGGTGCCTAGCTCCTGCGTAGCACAGTCCTGGCCAGAGTCCAGGGCAGCTCCCAGCTACTCCTAGTAGGGCTGTAAGAGACGCTAGGTAGCATTTGCTGGGCTGACTTCGGCAGCTTCCCAGTAGAGCAGGCACTTCAGCCCTCACACTGAATTCAGAACTGACTTGTTGACTTCTCTCCACGGAGGTCACTGCAGCTCAAAGTAGCAGCGAGGCTCATGCCTGGGACAGCTTCTGGGGACTGCTGAGCCCTTAGCCAGTCCCTTTGTCTAAGAGGCACTTCAGGGACTACGTGGGGTAGGACTGTTTCAGACTCCAGGACCCACTTCTAAGGCTCACTGTTTGCTTAACAAAGAAACCAGCCAACTGATAGGCCTCGATGACCTGCTTAAGCTGGTTCTTGGAGACAAACATCTTTTGATTTCCAGCCTAGGGAAAAAGCACAACAGGAAAACTTGGACTTTGGATGAAAATAAGCGGTTTTTTTTTCTCTGTCATCTGTCCATGGAAGGCAATCCTCTGTGTGTTGTGGGGGGGCATCTCATATATGACTGTGCAATGGCCACTGTTGTAAGCCCCTAAGGCTTGTGGAGTAAGGAGACGTTGGCATCAATAAATGTCACCTCCAGGGCTGGAGAAATGGCTCAGCGGTTAAGGCACTTGCCTCCAATGCCTAAGGCCCTGGGTTCAATTCCCCAGGACCCACATAAGCCAGACCCACAAGGTGTGGCACTGGTGCTCGCTCGCTCTCTGTCTGTCTGTCTGTCTGTCTCTCTCTCTCTCTCTCTCTGCTTGAAAATGAATAAATAAAATATAAAAAAAAATGTCACCTCCAACCTGCCTCCCTTCTCCTTGGAACCTAAAACTGCCTTCCTCATGGCTCAAGTCTGACCACCAGTGTTGAGGTATTCCCCAGAGCTCAACCCCTACCTAAGGCTTCCTGCCTCATAGGTCCAAGTGGGGCCTAGGGAGTGTGTTTTTATCTTTTTAAAAACTATTTATTTATTTATTTGAGAAAGAAAGAAAGAAAGAAAGAAAGGGAAAGAGACAGAAGGGGTGCACCAGGGCCTCCAGCCACTGCAGATGAACTCCAGACACATGCACCACCTTGAGCATCTGGCTTTTTTTTTTTTTATAATTTATTTATTTGAGAGAGAGAGAGAAGAGAGAGAGAGAGAGAGAGAGAGAGAGAGAGAGAGAGAGAGAGAGAGAGAGAGAGAGAGAGGAGAGAGAGAGAGAAAGAGAGAGAGAGAGAATATGAATGGGCACATCAGGGCCTCCAGCCACTACAAACAAACTCCAAACACATGTGGCACCTTGTGCATCTGGCTTTACATGGGCACTGGGGAATTGAACATGGGTCCTTCTGCTTTACAGGCAAGCAACTTTACTGCTGAGCCTCTCTCCAGCCTTTTTTTTCTCTCTCTAGGTATCTAGCTCAGGCTGACCTGGAATTCGCTCTGTAGTTCAGGCTGGCCCTGAACTAATGGCAATCTTCCTAGCTCTCTGCCTCCTGATGGGATTAAAGGCTTTCACACCAAGCCTGGCCTGTTTTTGCTAAATTTTCCTGGCAGCCTGGACAACACCAACATAGAATGAGCGCCCCCTTGTGCGCTTAGGTGCCAAGATACCTAGGTGAGCTTGAAGCTTGGCTTTCTCCTAGGGGCTGATAGCTGGGCCAGAGGGGAAGGGTGGCCCAGGCATCCCCAAGGAAGGTTCCCCCAAAGGATTCAGTGGCCTCTGTTGCCCAGAAAACTGGTGAGTGACTTTCCATAAAAGGGCACATGCCTACTGAAAACCTCATGGGCCTTGAAGAAGGCCCTGAGAAAGGCTCACACGGAGGTACCTCATCTGCAGGTTGAGTTTCAGCCCTGTGAGGAGAGCTGGCCAAGGTGATGTTTGAGCAATGGCATCTGTAGAACTTGCTCCGTTTCCGTAACAAACGGCCATAGAATGGGTGACACTACAGTGGGAATGAACTCTTCCCGTTCTGCAGCCCAACACTGCCTCAGGAGGGCTGTGCTCCGCAGGAAAGCCCCGAGGCTGCTTCAGGCCTCTGTAGCCGAGGTGCCATCTCTGCTGTCGTGTGGCTGTCCTCTCGTGGGCCCCTGTGCTCTCCTTGGGTTGGCCAGGGCCACCCTGTTCCAACACCACGACATCTGGTGAGGTCATGCTCTGAAGTTCTTGTCAGGAGGAAGACGACTCAGGCCGTAGGCATCCTGCAGTAGGTGTCAGGCTACAGTCACTGATGGGCTGCTGAGCAAATCCTCCTGGAGAGAAAAGCACCATCTTCTCGGGCTCCATCCCTGTATTTTGCGTGAAGACTTGTCTGTGGGAAAAGTTCTACCTTCTTAACCCGGCCTTGGAAATGGAGAGGCCCTGTGACTGCATCCTGAGATGTTACTTGGACATGTGACCCTTTCCATTTTCGGCAGCACAAGCCAGGGATATCCACAAGGTAGGAAGCACTTTTGAGCATTTTAAAATTGAAGCCATTTGGGTTCCCGGCCAAATGATGGGGTGCTGGCCCTCCTCCAGCGCACTCCAGACCATAGGCATGGACCTTCGGCCCCCTCCTGGCCTGAGAAACCAACTGGCCCAGAGTGCAGTCAGCCAGGCTCTTACACAGCAGAGCAGGATCCTCGTAGGAGCAGCCTGACCTCCTGGCTCCAACCCAGTGCAAGGAAGAAACTGCTGCTGGGCTCTGCACACTGCACGGAGAGGATGGTGAGGGGAGTATGTAAGTGACTGATAGGCCACCAACATTTCTCCCCCAGTGCTGGGGACTGAACCCAGGGCACTTGGAAGCACTCTACCACAGCTAAATCCCCAAACCCACAAACTTTTTTCAAAAAAGATATTTTATTTATTTGTAAGAAGAAAGAGAAACCCCAGATGCATGGGCCACTTTGTGTATATGGCTTTATGTGGGTACTGGGGAATTAAACCCAGGTCATTAGGCTTTGCAGGCAAGTGCCTTAACGGCTGAGCCTTCTTCTCTCTACCTCCCTCAGTGAGTTTGAGGCCACCCTGAGACTACATAGCAAATTCCAAGTCAGCCTAGGCTAGAGTGACACCCTACCTCCAAAAAAAAAAAAAAAAACCCCAAAAAAACAATGGCCAGGCGTCATGATAGCACACGCCTTTAATCCCAGTACTCGGGAGGCAGAGGTAAGAGGATCACCATGAGTTCAAGGCCACCCTGAGACTACATAGTGAATTCCAGGTCAGCCTGGACTAGAGCGAGACCTTACCTCGAAAAACCAAAAAAAAAAAAAAAAACATGTAAATGAGTGATAGGTTACAAACATCTCCTTTCTTCCTTCTTTCTTTCTTTCTTTCTTTCTTTCTTTCTTTCTTTCTTTCTTTCTT
>PVHP010025476.1:0-12133 GCA_004024765.1 Zapus hudsonius | reverse complement strand
GCCTAAGGCTCCTGGTTCAATTCCCCAGGACCCACATAAACCAGACCCACAAGGTGGTGGCCCTGATGTGCTCGCGCTCTCTCTCTCTCTCTCTCCTTGAAAATGAATAAATAAAATTTTTTAAAAAATTTTTTATTTTGGAAGTAGGGTCTCACTGTAGCCCAGGCTGACCTGGAACTCACTCTGTAGTCCCAGGCTGGTCTCAACTCACAGGGTTCCTCCTACCTCTGCCTCCAGAGTGCTGGGATTAAAGGCATGTGCTATCACTATCACGCCATCTGGCCTTTTTTTATGGTGGGGGTAGGGTCTCACTCTAGCCTAGTCTGACCTTGAATTTGCTATGTAGTCTCAGGGTGGCCTCAAACACACTATGATCCTCCTATGTCTGCTTCCTGGGTTGCTGGGATTAAAGGTGTGTGCGAACACACTTAGCTCATTAAAAAAAAATTTTTTTTTTTCCAGGTAGGGTCTCATTCTAGCCCAGGCTGACCTAGAATTTACTATGTAGTCTCAAGGTGGCCTTGAACTCACAGTGATCCTCCTACCTCTGCCTCCTGAGTGCTGGGATTAAAGGCGTGAGACACCACGCCCGGTCTCATTTAAAATATTTATTCAATTTTTTTTTCTTTTTGTTTTTTTGAGGTACGGTCTAGCTAAGGCTGATCTGGAATTCATTATGTAGTCCCTGGTCAATCTATCTTTCTATCTATCTTTCTATCTACCTATCTATCTATTTATTTGCAAGCATAGAAAGATAGAAGAGAGAGAGACAGAGAGAATGGGTGCACCAGTGTCTCCAGCTGCTGCAAACAACTCTAGATATATGTGCCAACCTGTGCATCTGGCTTTATGTGGTTACTGGGGAATCAAACCTGGGTTATTAGGCTTTGCAGACAAATGCCTTAACCGCTGAGCCATCTCTTCAGCCCCCAATTTTTTTACACACATTCTCACTGGTTTTGAACTCACAATCCTCTGCCTCAGCCTCATGAGTGCTAGAATTATATGTGTGCACCATAATGCCTGGCTAGTCTAAGTATTAAACATTCTTTCATAAAAAATATTTTACTTGAAAGTAGATGTATATATACATACATATACATATTATATGCATATATATATATATATATATAGAGAGAGAGAGAGGGGGGGGGGGAAGGAGAGAGAATGGGTACACCAGGGCCTCCAGCCGCTGTAGACCAACTCCAGATGCATATATCACTTTGTGCATCTGGCTTTACATGGGCACTGGGGACTTGAACCCGGGTCCTTAGGCTTTGCAGGCAAGCACCTTAACCATTGAATCATCTCTCCAGGCCCTAAGTATCAAACATTCTTTTTTTTGTTTTTGTTTTTTCGAGGTCGGGTCTCACTCTAGTCCAGGCTGACCTGGAATTCACTCTGTAGTCTCAGGGTGGCCTTAAACTCATCCTCCTACCTCTGCCTCCCTAGTGCTGGGATAAAAGGCGTGTGCCACCACGCCCAGCTTTCATCAAACATTCTTAACCCTGGTGAGGATCCACAGCATTGGGGGAGGAAATCTTGTCTACCTGAGACCTCGAAGATAGGACAATACAACCCATGGGCAGAGAAGTGAGTCGATGGGAAAAGAAATCAGAATGGGCTGTCTTGGGTAGATAGGGACCAATGTAAGGTGTGGAGATCTTTCTTTCTTTCTTTTTTTTAAATATTTATTTATTTATTTGAGAGAGGGGGGGCAGACAGAGAATATGGGCGCACCAGGGCCTCCAAGACACATGCGCCCTCTTGTGCATCTGGCTGTATATGGGCACTGGGGAATCGAACTCTGGTCCTTCTGCATTGCAGGCAAATGCCTTAGCCGCTAAGCCATCTCTTCAGCCCAGGTGTGGAGATCTTTCTAAGGTAACAAATGCTGGGCACTGTTAAAGGTGAGCATACCTGCTGTGTCGCTGGCCAGACTAACTGGCATGGTCCATACCAGGACCTACACTTCACCACATGTTGGAGTGTAAGAATAGCTCTAAAAAAAAAAAAAAAAAAAGCCAGGCGTGGTGGCGCACGCCTTTAATCCCAGCACTGGAGAGGGCAGGGGTAGGGGGATCGCCGTGAGTTCAAGGCCACCCTGAGACTACAGAGTGAATTCCAGGTCAGCCTGGGCTAGAGCGAGACCTGACCTCGAAAAACCAATATATATATATGGATTGCTGTGAGTTGGAGGCTGTGAAGCAGAAAATGGCTAAGTGACATTCATGTTTCTCTTGTAAAATAGAAAATGGCTAAAACACTTATTTTTAAAAGAAATAGCTGGGCTGAAGAGATGGCTTAGCGGTTAAGGCATTTGTCTGCAATGCAGAAGGACCCGAGTTTGATTCCCCAGTGCCCATATAAAGCCATATAAAGCACAAGAGGCGTATGTGTCTGGAGTTCGTGCTGTGCCCATTCTCTCTCTCCTCTCTTTCTCTCTCTCTTTTCTCTCTCTCTAATAAATAAATAAAATATATTAAAGAACAACAGTGAGAGAGCTCTTTTAAAAAGAATAAATAAAAAATAAAAATAAAAGGAATAGCTAAAGGTTTGTTTTAAAACTGCTCACTTGAGTCTCTGGGTGCCATAAGGCCCTGAGATGAGCAGCTGTCTGGAAGGCAGAATTAAGTAACCAACAGCTATTTTAGCTTCTGTGAAATGCTTATGCTATACGAATGTGGAGAGATAAGAATAACTAAACACTAGACATCTATTCCGGCCTTGGTCTTAGTTTCGCTTATCTGGCTTTTGTAACCTGCTTATACAGACCCTGACCCTTGGACTGGAAATTCCCCACAGTTGTTTCCTCTGGCCTATAAAAAGGTTTGAGTGTCTGCATTCTGGACCGCTGGTCCCAGTTCTCTAAGTAACTGGTCGACTGCGGTCCAGGTTCGATCCTGCTTGAATAAAATGACCCTTGCTTTTGCTCTGAGTTGAGTCTCTGGTGGTTTGTCTTGGGGAATCTTGGACCTTACAGAGGCCATCCTGGGACTATAGAGTGAGTGCCAGGTCAGCCTGGGCTAGAGTGAGACCCTGTCTTGAAAAAACAAAAACAAAATAAATAAATAAATAAATAAATAAAAGGGGCTGGGGAGATGGCTCAGTGGTTACAGGTGCTTGCTTATAAAGCCTGATAGCCTGGGTTTAATTCCCAGGTACCCATGTAAAGCCAGATGCACAAAGTAGCACATTTATCTGGAGTTCATTTGTAGTGGCAGGAGGCCCTGGCACACCCATTCTTTCTCTCTTCTTGCAAATAAATAAATAAAAATATTAGAAAAATAAAGCCGGGCATGGTAGCACATGCCTTTAATCCCAGCACTTGGAAAGCCTAGGTAGAAGGATCTCTAAAAATGAACAAATAAATAAATATAAAATCACAAGGGGGTGGGGAGACTACATAGTGAATTCCCGATCAGCCTGGGCTCAGACCCTACCGTGAAAAACAAAACCAAAAAATAATAATAAAATAAAATGCAGCAGGGGCACATCAACTCCATTTTCAGACTCTTTCATCCTCTAGCCTGGGCTGCCCCACCGTTCTGGCCCACCAGGAACTCCTGTGCCTGGGGACCTAGCTCTTCACTTGCTCAAGCAAGCTGGTCTTGGTGGCACCGCCTAAAAGAGTCAGTGAGTTGGCAAATGTTATGGCCTAGAGATACGATGGCACAGCTTGAGTATTTGACATTGTCTGGCCTCCACTGTCCCTTCCAAATACAACATGGCCCGCTGGAAAGTTCTGAGGAAAAGACCTAGCAGTGACTGGACTCTGACATCTGGGATTGTTTTCAGTGCTAGGGATGAAAGCCTGGGCTTAATTCATGCTTTGCCACTGAGCTGTAGCCCAGTTCCAGTCATATTCAGATGTGGGTTTTCAGAGCTGTCAAATGCTAAAGACACAAAGAATTCTCTGTATATCGCTGTCTTCACAAACTTTGTATGGCCTGGCTGTGGGGCCCCAGCGTGTCCTCTTTGGTGCAGCCATCTTTAGGGAGCAGGACTGAGAAGGCCTGAGCCAGCCTGGTGCACTGGCTGCTGGGTCTCCTAAGCAGCTGTGGAGTGAGGCTTCTCCAAGTTAGTGTGTGGGTGGGAGGGTACTCACCTGCGCCTCCTGTCCAGGGAGGAGCCCATGCATCTGCAATGTCTCCACAGCTTGGTCTCGCTCCAGGGACACAGCCTTCAGCAGTACCTCCTGCTCATGCAGTGCCCGCTCAGTCTCCTGAAGCTTAGCAGCAACCTGGGGAAACAGTCATCTTTGGATCATGCTGGCAGAGTGCATAGACCAGCCTCCCTCTTAAGAAGTGATCAGGGCTGGAGAGATAGCTCAGCGGTTAAGACACTTGCCTGCAAAGCCTAGTGACCTAGGTTTGATTCCCCACTACCCACGTAAGGCCAGATGCACAAAGTAGTGCATACATCTGGAGTTCGTTTGCAGCAGCTGGAGACCTTGGCATGTCCATCATCTGTCTCTCTTTCTTCTGTCACTATGCTTGCAAATGAATCTTTACAAAAAGCAGCCAGCAGGAGCTTGAGCTGCCACTGTCTGTACCTTCAGTGGCAGAGCAGGACAGATGAACTAGCTACCCTCCTGCCTCTGACTCTCCAGTAACAGGTTGCAGGCCTGCGTTAATGTACTCATTCTACTTGGACTCTTTCTGCTATAAATCAACTCATGTTTGGGATGCAGTGTTTCCAGAGTTAAGGAATAACATGATAGAGCCAAACTTGTCTCACCTCAGCACTGTACATGCTCCATGCCCTGCAGCACCCAACACACCTGAGTCCTGGCATTGGTCAGGCCCTGGATCAAAGCCTCCGACTTCTGAATCTGGTCTCGTTCAATATTGTCACAACGACGCTGCCAGTCCAGGCCTAGCTGCACGTGGTCACGTTCCAGGCTCTGCTCTCTTTCCACTGCCAGGGACAGCTGCTGTTTGTATCTACAGACACAGAGCGATGCCCATGTTAAGATTCCTAAGATCCTTTCCAAGTGAAGAGCAAAGGTGGATTACAGAGAAAGGAGCCCACATGTCCTTCCCATGTCTAGTGCAGCCTGTGCTGAGGAGGGATGTGTATGGAGCATGTGCTGAAGGAGTGCAGGCTGGAGAGGTGGGAGGAGCTTAGGACCCATGCCAGACAGTAGTCTTTAGGCAAAGGGAGACAGTAGGTGACAATCCTGTACTTAAGGAAGATTTTGCTCTTTGATTAACAGCACATGGAGACCCAGCAATGTGGCCTGTATGATATTTTCAGAGCCCAGAGTCCAGCAAGGACAGGTCTGCCTTTCCAGTCTACTTAGCCAGTTGCTAGAACAGAACACATTCCAAAGCCACAAAATAAAGGAAATCAATTGTGCAGGATATATTTTGCATCCACAACAGAATTAGATTATAAGTCAGTGGCAAATGGTACCTTGAACCTAAATAATGAGAAATTAGGCAATATACACCTTAAATTACCCACTGACCAGAGAAGAAATGACAAGGGGAATTACAGAACACTTTAGCTGACTAACATCAGAATTGTAAGATGAAGCTAAGCTATGCTTGGCAGGAAACTTGCAACACTGATCTGCTAGAAAAAGGGATGGCTAAGAATTAATCACCTTGGCTCCCATATAAGGAGCCATCAGAGCAAAAAACCGAAGCCAGAGCAGACAGAAGAAAGAAAATAATAGAGAAAGCTATTTGTGAAACTGAGAACAGAAAAGCAATTGGAAAAAAAAAATCAAACCCCAAAGCCAGCTCTTCACAAAAATCAACAAAATTGATAAAGTTCTGATTAGGATGGGCAGGGAAAGAGAGATCAGACCATGGGCATCACTAATGAGAAGGACCCTTGCTCCCCGTCACATGTGGTAAGAAGATGATAGAGGAATCGGGAACAAAGCCAACAATTATATGAAGTGGACAGAAAGATAAAAGCTACCAAAATAGATAGAAAACATTAGAAAGGGGACTTGGAAGAGGGCTCAGCAGTTAAAGGCACTTGCTGGGAAAGCCTGCTGGCCAGGGTTCAATTCCCAAGCTAGCCATATAAGCTGGACACAAAGAGTGGTGCAAGCCTCTGGTATTCATCAGCAGAGGCAAGAGGCCCTGGCACCCATACATATGCACACACATAAGGCGGTGTCTCTCTAGCCTGGGCTGACCTAGAGCTCACTTTGTAGCCCAGGCTGGCCTTGAACTCATGGCAATCCTCCTACCTCAGCCTCCTGAGTGCTGGGATTCAAGGCATGTGCCACCACACCTGGCTAATAATTTTTTAAAGGAAAAATATTAGAAAGGAAAATCTGAAACAAACAGCTATAGCCTAGAAGCATGGCATGGCGTGGAAAAAAAAACTGCAACATGCTTGAACCTTGTGACGGTTAGGTTTTGTTGTCAACTTGATTAAGTATCTTGGGTAGGTCTCTGAGGATGTTTACAGGAAGGCAGCCTCTCAGTAAGGGGCAATATGTAAAGAAGCTCAAAGAAGCTAGAAGTAAACATCCTTTCCTGTGTGGGCAGTGCAGGAAGGAAATTCCAGAGACTCAGGAAGTCATTAAGTCTGGGGTAGGGTTGCAAGACTCCACCCTAAGTCTGCCCCTCTGACTGTTTGCTGTTTTGTGTGTGTGGTGTCTCTGCTTGGACCTGTGAAAGAGCGCCAGCCTCTTTCGCTGTTATGGAACTTCCCCTCAATCAATAAATAAGTTTCAATAAATTGTTTCCTCCCATAAACTGTGCCTGGTTTGGAGATTCACCCCAGCAGCGTGGCTGCTACTAGTACGACAAACCTCAAAGTGACAAAGTCAACCACCAAAGCCAGCCATAGCCCAGCATGGTGGCCCACGACTTCAATCCCAGCACTTGAGTCCACCCTGAGACTACATAGAGTGAGTTCTAGGTCAGCTTGGGCTAGAGCAAGGCCCTACCACAAAAAAAGGGGCTGGAGAGACTGCTCAGTGGTTAAGTTGCTTTCCTGCAAAACCTAACATACAGGGTTTGATTACCTGGTACCCATGTAAAGCCAAATGCACAAAGTGGTACATGCATTTGGATTCCCAGTTTGCTGCAGCTGGAGGCCCTGGTGTACCCATTCTCTCTCTTTCTCTCTCTCTCTCTTTCTCTGTCTGAAAATAAATGAATAAATAAATTGTTTTTTAAAAAGCCAGCCAAGGGCTGGAGAGATTGCTCAGCGGTTAAGGCACTTGCCTCCAGTGCCTAAGGCCCCCTGTTCAATTCCCTTGTACCCACATAAACCAGACCCACAAGGTGGTGGCCCTGGTGCGCTCTCTCTCTCTCTCTCTCTCTCTCTCTCTCTCTCTCTCTCTCTCTCTCTCCCCCCATCTCTCTGCTTGAAAAATGAATAAATAAAAAAAATATTAAAAAGCCAGCCATCAGAGCCATACCTTAGAGCTTTACTCAGACGCCAGCCCAGGCAGGCCTTCCTGTAGCAGGCAGGGTGGTCATGGGCGTGAGGAGTCTGGGCTGACTGGAGCCATGTGGTACAGGTGCACACATTTGTCAAGATTCACTGGGTGGACAGTTAAAATGGTATATTTTACTATATCCAGATAAATTTTTATTATGGAAATTAGGATCTTACCACTCAAGCACGTGTTCACATAGTAAATGGGAAAAACAAGCAGATGAAGAAGGCAGGAGGTCCTGCAGCACCAGCTCCGTATCCCAAAGGCCTCTGGGTACACCCTCCTGGCCACAGGCCGGCCTGCTTGCTTGCATACTACCCCCCTCCTCACCACCACCCATGTTTACTGTTTTTCCCAAAAGGATGCAGGGCAGGACTTGATTTGTTCAGCTCGTCCTTAACACTTAGAAGGGGTCTGGTTCCTGCCTACATGAAGCGCTCAGCACAAGCCACTGTGGCACAGTACCTATCTATGTCCTGCTGGAATCTGGCCACTTGCGCCTTGAGCTTTGCCTCCTCTTCCTGTAGCGTCTGAATTTGAAGGTCTTTGGAGACAGCCTCCTTGGCCATCTGCGTGATCTGGGCTTCCCAGCTAATTTTCAGAGCTGCTGCATCTTCATGGAGTCTGCAAGAAGGAACTGTGAATGTGGAGAGGTTCCCTCAGTGACCCCTCCATAGAAACAGAACCCCAGTGAGAGCACTTATTCATCCAACCCTCATAAGGAATGCCAAGCCAGAACTGAAACCTCCTTGCCTAGGTTAAGGCAATGGTTCTACCCAGGAAGCCGGCAGCCATGCGATAGGAACTGAACATAACAGACCAAAGACAGCTGTGCAAGTGGAAAGGTGAGCTGTGGCCTGACCCCAGAGTCCATGAGCTGCAGGAAACACTCTTGGGTTCTCTTCTTTGCAGCCCTCACTTACCTAGCACAGCATGGGACACACTGCACTTGAAAGTCCACTCACTAGCTTGACAGTCGAGTGCCTCTGGCAGAGCCACCAAAACTAGACAAATTTCCTTAGACAGAGAACTGCCGATGCTGACCTGTATTCATCTATGCAACGTGGCCACCCCTGCCCTGTGGGTCATGGGCCACCCACACGGTCACCACACAGGATGCAGCAGCAACCATACCCCTGGGAACAGAGTTCTTGGGGCTGTGAGCATGCAAAGCAGAGGGTGAGTGGCTGCCCTTGGAAGCCATCCTGGCCATGAAGGGCCATCGTGGGAGATGTGCTTTAAGCCCAGACTTAGGAAGGATGAAGAAAACCACTGTGCAAACATCTCTGCTCAGATATATATATATATATATATATATATATATATATATATATATATATATATATATGTTTGTTTTTCAAGGTAGGGTCTAATTCTAGTCCAGGCTGACCTGGAATTCACTATGTAGTCTCAGGGTGGCCTTAAACTCATGACAAACCTCCTACCTCTGCCTCCCATGCTGGGATTAAAGGCGTGCGCCACCACGCCAGGCTAATATATATCTTTATTACATATTTGCAAGCAGAGAGAGACAGAGAGAAGACAGACACACACAGAGAAACCAGGACCTCTGGCCATTGCAAACAAACTCCAGATGCATGTGCCACTTTGGGCATCTGGCTTTCCGTGAGTACTGGAGAATCAAACCCAGGTCATTAGACTCTGCAGGCAAGTGCCTTAACCACTGAGCAATCTCTCTGGCCCTGCTTGTGTTTTTAGGAGTGCAGAGAAGAGGCACACGGAAGCTATCAATTCCCAGCAATCTCAGGCGATCTGGCCTGACTCAAGACACCTGAGGTCTCAGCGCTGCTGCCTGGGATTAAGAAAACAACAGCACTGCGACTCCGGGCAGTGGGTCTGGGCAGCAGCTCCACCTCTGACCACAGCCCCTCTGAGACCACCTTGCACCCCCAGCATTGTCACATAAACATTTGGTCTACTGACTCATGCTTGTCTACAGCCTCCCCTCACGCTGCACCTGCAGTGCCAAATAGTAGGTGCCAGGGTGTGGCTGCTATCAGAGAACAGAAGACACTGGCAGTCCCAAGTGGAGCAAACAAGTCACTAAACCTGTATGATTTCATCCTAATCCTAAGGGTGTGCTCTGCAGTCCAGAGCAGAGCCAGCCCACTGAGACACAGCAAGCTGCTAAGCAATAAGGTCATCATCACTCGGTGCCCATGGGCGCTCAGGATAGTGAGGCAAGCATGATCACTGAACTCCCCTGAGGTAAGAACAACAAGTGAGGAAGGTGAGGCTCACAACCTCTGAATCCACCCTCTTACAGCCCAGCCTTATTTTCAGAGTGCTGAGACTACAGGTGTGCACCACCACACCTTGCTTCCTAAGTGCCAATGAGTCTCAGTAAGTGGAAATCATTAGAGAGAAACCAAAATCCAGGTGTGGTGATGTACACCTGTAACGCCATCATTTGGGAGGCAAAGGCAGGAGAAGTATGAGTTTGAGGCCAGGCATGGCTACACAGTTACTTCTGATGCTTCATAGTTCTAAGGGCCATCCCCACTCACACAGAAACGCACTTTGGCATAGAATTCTTTCTAAAAGGGCCAGTTGACTTCCGGTTAAGATGGAAGTGTAGTAGCTACCCCGAAGCAGCCTGGGGGTAGGAGAAGGTAGAAAAACTGCACAATACACTCTTCCAAAAAGTTAAGGTGTGTAAGGAATTATTAGCCCCGGTAGAGAAGCAGGAAAGACCCAGAGCTTCCAGGAACCACACAACCAGCCAGAATTGGCTCCAATCGTGGCTTCAGTGATCCGCGGCAAGAGCTACTTGCCCAGCCATGCCTTAGCTACAGGAGCAGAAATATGGTGAGGGGATTCTCCACCCACAAAGTCAAAAATCCTAAAGGAGACCACAGGGACCAGCTGAGCAGATCCTGAAGGAGAAGATACCAAGGACCAGCCATGCAGATCTGCAACAGCTTCAGGCATCCTCCCCCCAACAACCAGCACCAGGAGCCTCTGGAGTTCTGGGGACGCCACGAGATCAGAGCCACCCCTCAGCCACACAGTATCCAGCACAGTCGATATGAACAGATCCCTGGGTCCAAACAGTTTAGCCAAGGCCACAGCTCGACAAAGAGGGAACCAGACTCACACTCAGCATAGGTGAGATGGAAGCCATCCCAAAAGGTAACAGGGCCTTCTTACACTGGGCAATACCACCCAGAAGCCAGGTAGATAGGCCCGCACTGGAAGTGCTGATCACACCTTCCACATCAGGGAAGGTTATGTGTTATAGGCTGATGTAATTTTGGTCAGCTTTGACATTCTTAAATAAGCTGTGTTTTGGGGTTGACTCTTGTTGCTTTTGATATTTCTTGATATACAGTGCCTTTTTTTTTTTGCCTTTTTGTCTTATTTTCTTTTTTTTTTCTGTTTTTGTTTTCTCGAGGTAGAGTTTTGCTCTAGCCCAGGCTGACCTGGAATTCACTATGTAGTCTCAGGGTGGTCTAGAACTCATGGTGATGCTCCTACCTCTCTGCCTCCCAGTGCTGGGATTAAAGATGTGCGCCACCATGCCCGGCTTTTTCTGTCTTTCTTGAGGGCAGGGCTCGCTAAGGCTCAGGCTAACCTGGAACCCATTATAGGCCAGGAATCTCATGTGAATAAACACACACTCTTGGGGACTTCGGCTTTGTTAGATTACCTGCTGGTTTTAACTCCCACTCTTGCATAAATACTCTGAGCTCATTTTGTTATGAGTGTATATTGCCCAATTGGAGATTAGAATTCCCCAGTATTTTGCTCCACCCAGCCTATTATCATATTTGCATAGCAGGCAAATCCAACATCCCGGGTCACTCCTGCTGTTACTCTGGGAGTCATATAAGAGCCACACCTGGGGGGCTGGAGAGATGGCTCCCTGGTTAAGGCACTCACCTCCAGTGCCTAAGGCCCCAGGTTCAATTCCCTAGGACCCACATAAGCCAGACCCACAAGGTGTGGCCCTGGTGTACTCTCTCTCTCTCTCTCTCTCTCTCTCTCTCTCTCTCTCTCTCTCTCTCTCTCTCTCTCTCTCCTTGAAAATGAATAATTTTTTTTTTAAAAAAAGAGCCACACCTGGTACCTTAGGTTCTTACCCTGATAATATATAACTTCTGATTTACATATAAGAATAAGCAGATAATTTAAAACCACAAGCATTGAATTAACTCAAGATGCAAAAATCTATACATTATAAAAAACAAAAAAATCAAGATAAAATAATTCCACCAAAAAATTATAAATCTATAAGAAATGACCTCCAGTGAGGCTGATTTAGATAAAATACCTGACAAAGAATTCAAAAGAATGATTACAACTATGTTCAAAGAAGAAATCAAAGAATCAAAGTAGAAAACAAACTCCTGAAGGAGAACACAGGAAACAAACAAAAGGAGGTCAACACAATATATGAGTGAGGAAACAGAAATACTGGGGAAATACCAATCATAAGCACTAGAAATGAAAACACAGTAAGTCAAATACAATACTCTATAGAAAGTCTCACCAACAGAATGGACCAAGGAGAGGACAGAATATCTAAACTGGAAGACAAGGTGACAGATCTAGAACAGTCCAACAAAGAGAAACACAAATTAATAGAAAGGTATGAATGAAAACGTCAAGGCATTTAGGACATTATCAAGAGATCAAACATAAGAATTTAGGGTGTAGTAGGAGAAGAATTGTACTCTAAGGGCATAATAGGTA
>PVHP010025475.1:0-25500 GCA_004024765.1 Zapus hudsonius | reverse complement strand
TCTGTGAGGACACCAGAGAAAGAAAGGAGACAGGGGGTTAGAGGTCTGCTGAAGATGCGTCACAGCCCCCCCCCCCCAGCTAGCCCCAATAAAGGAAGCAGAAGCCACCAGAGTCCCCTATGGGCGCACACCAGTGGCTTTTCCTAACAGTTTCTGACCTTCCATTTACCCTGTCATACCTGTTTGCTTTTTGTTGTTTTGCTGGGTTCTTTTTTAACTTCACGATATTTAATGATCCCTATTGCCTAGTAGTAAATGCACAAAACACGAGTATTACTTACACCAGCAGCTGTATGGGCATTGATGCTTTGATTAAAATGCTATTGTTAGCAAGGTGAGGTGGCACACTTAATCCCAGCACCATCGTTCGTGGTCCTGATGCCCGGGGAGCAGAGGTAGGGGGATCACTGCTGTGAGATCTAGGCCACCTGAGACTACAGAGTGAATTCCAGGTCAACCTGGGCTAGAATGAGACCCTACCTGGGGGTGGGGGGTGGGGATACTATTGTTAGAAGCTGGGGAGATGGTCCGTGGTTAAAGGTGCTTATATGCAAAGCCAGCTTGGCCTGGGTTCGGTTGCCCAGCACCCACACAAAGCCAGAGACAGAAAGCGGCACAAGTGTCTGGTATTCATTTGCAGTGGCAAGAGACCCTGGCACACCCATACACGAGTGCACGTACATACACACCCCTCCACACACACACAGACACACGCATATACACACATGCGCAAACATTCAAATAAATAAATTTTTAGATATTATTTTTGGCTTGGAAAACACAAGAGCCAAAGACTGATTCCCCAGCATCCATGTCGACTTGGAATTCCTTCTTCCTGGAAATCACAGCAATCCTACCGAAGCTCCACACAGAGTCATGGGCTGTGTGATATTTTCATTCTTCCCCCATTCCTCCCTCTCTGCCCTCCTTTCTCTGCTGTATTCCTCCACTCTCAGTATTGCCCCTTCCACCTGTATCTCATGTGTTCTGTTGTTGGGTTTTTGAGACAAGGCCTTACTCGTCACACTCTTCCTGCCTCAGCCTCCCAAGTTCTAGGATTACAAGCATGAGTCACCAGAATTAGTGGTCACTGATTCTTAAAAGAATTCCCGGGCTGGAGAAAGCTCAGTAGTTAAGGCACTCATCTGCAAAGCCTAACGACCTGAGTTCAATTCTTCAGTGTCCATATAAAGCCAGATGCACAAGGTGGCTCATGCATCTTGAGTTTATGTGCAGTGGCTAGAGGACCTGGTGTGTCCATTCTCTCTCTGTCTCTGTCTCTGTCTATGCTTGCAAATAAATTAAAGAAAAAAAAAGAGAAAGAATTCCCAAGGCAAGCCAGGTATAGTAGCTAATACCCGCAATTCTAGTACTTGGGAGGCTGAGGTAGGTATATTGCCATGAGTTCAAAGCCAGCCTGATACATAGTGAGTCTAGGACAACCTGGGCCTCGTGAGACCCTGTCTCAACAACAACAAAGGGGGAGGGAGAGAAAAGGAGAAAAGAGGGGAGGAGAGGAGAATAGAAGAGAGGAGAGGAGAGAAAAAAGAGAAAGAAGGAGGGAGGGAAGGAGGGAGGAGCTCTTGAAAGTGGCACTCATCTTTCTCCCATAGGAGCTATCTCCCTCCACCTCCACCTCCACCTCCACCTCCACGCACACACACATCAGAGAGTGGTCAGCAGGCACTGCCAGCTCCCCTGGGCATCAGGACCACAAGGGAGCGTCTCTGGGTCGTGAAGTACACATATCCTCATTAATGTCTAGGACAGACAAGTTCTTTACCCAGGGAGTGAAGTCAGAAGAGGCAAGCCCTCAGTACCCAACTGTGCCCCTGGCTTGGACTCTTCTAGAATTCAAGATGATCTTTGAGGCTGGCTGACTGCCAAGGGAAGGTGTCCCAAGGCTGGCAGGGGCTGCTTCCCCGCTGAGACTGTCACGATCCCTGGGCCACGCTGAACGCAGCTGTGGAGCCTCTGGTGTTTCATTACTGAGATAATTTGTTTGTCGTAGACATAATGGTAATGAGTTTCCTCATGGATCAGGAGGCAACAGGTGGCTGGGACACTTCAGTCTCCCTAATTAAATCATAAACACAGTGATCCCTGTGCAGTCTATAAGCCCAAGAAAAGCACCGCTACATCAGGACAAGTAAGTGTCCATGTGACAGAGAAGACAGGTCACACAGGTGGAAAAGCACATGCAGACATGTTGTCCAGCAGGTCAGAGCCTAGTAGGATGACACTGGTCATGACTGTGACAGACACTGCATGCCCAGTGTGTGTGTGGAAGAATGTGACAGATGAAGAGACAAGCCACTCCTCTTCCCTCCTGTCCCCCGGAAGGAGTCCGACAGTAGCTGCGAAAATATATGGAGCTTGAACTCCTCTTAAATCTAAATGGAGCTGGGGGTGAATCTAAGCGGTAGAGTACTTGCCTGGTATGGCCAAAGTATGGGTTCCATCCTCACCACCCCCAATAAATTAATTAATTAATTAATTAATTAATTAATTAATCAATCAAGCATTCAGAATGCCCTGCGTCTCAGGTCCTGCGCAGAAACGTATCATACAGGTCATCAAGGACTTGGGACACAGAGCAAGTCCTCAAGGGCCAGTCACAAACCAGTGGTGTACTTTCTCAGCTGCAAAGAAGAAGCAGACATTCTGTAGTAACGTCGTGAGGAAAGGACAGGGAATGGAAGCGTCCTAATGTGTCTACATGCACCTCTTCTCAGAAGAGCCTGTATGAGGTTTTTTTAAAAAATATATATTTATTGTCCATAATGAGTTACTTTATTTAGTGGGCAAACAATGCGTTGTTATCCCGAATTCCCCAATTCCCCCCTCCCCATCCCCGATCAGTTGGATATCCTCCTCCGTGGGCTGTCTGTATTAGTCCTTGTGGCAAGGGATCCTGGATATCCTAGTACTCAGCCCGGTCTTCCTGGCCCAAGTGTGTTGTAAATCCCTCTTCCCTTGGGCTTTGGACTGGCCATGAGATGCCTGGCCATCACAGACCCAGGCTCCTTAATTAATCTGCTAATTAGATGTGTAGCTGTAATGGGAGTTTTAAAAGCCAGGACTGAGACAGTAGCTCTGTGCAGAGCACTTACCCAGCTTGTGGGAGTCTTGGGTTCTGTCCCCAACACCACAGAAGAAAAAGAGAAGACCCAGATCCTAGGAGCCATAGCCTTGCTTTCAGTACCCATTCCCGTTTGCTTTTTCTTGTTTTGTCTTTTTATTTTTCTGCATATGTGGTGTACATGCACGCGTGCTGCCTGTTTATATGTGGGGGAGCACATGTGTGCAGACGTGTGTGCATGCCTAGAGGCCAGAGGTTGACATCGAGTGTCTGTTTACTTATTGAGGCATGGTCTCTCACAAGTCACAGCACAGCTTGTCTAGCTAGCCGGTTTGTCTTGGGATCTTCCCGTCTCTACCTCTCAAGTGCTGGGATTACAGGCAGACCGCCACACCCACCTGGCATTTATGTGGGCACTGGGTACCTGAACTCCAGTCCTCATACTTGCCCATCAAGTGCTTTATCCACTGAACCATTTTCCCAGCCCTTCATCCATTCCTGTTTGAAGTAAGCAGTTGCTGGTATCTTCTCTGTCCCTGGGCTAGCCTTGTTGCAAATGTACATCTGATTGATTTGCACCTGTATTTGGCGGAGGGGGCATGCCAGGGTCTCTTGGTGCTGTAAACAAACACCATCTGGCTTCACACGGATGGCTGGGAAATTGAACGAGGGCCAGCAGGCTCTGTTAGCCAGCATTTTGAACCACCATCTTCTCAGTCCTGCCCTGCTAGCCTGGACGGCATGAACTGTAAAATGGCTCCACCAAAGAGTCTCCGGTTTCACAAGCCACCTGCAGCCTGGCCTGAGACAAATAAGAGAGAACAGGAACAAAGAACAGGACAAATTTCCTCACTCCGATTTTGGGATGCCACAAAAGGCTCTAAGGAAGCAGTTCCTGAGAACCGAGAATTAGAAGGAAGATGTGCACATTTTTGATTCCTTGGCATTTGAAAATGGAAAACGCTCCACCTCAGAGCAGAGCTGCTCTGTGTACCTGTAGGTACCACCACACCAGGTGTGCGCTGTGGATGCCAACCCCAAAATGTCCAGAAAGACATGAGTTTTGCCCTGGGCAAAACCCATTTAGACCTGATGGTGCCAAATTATCACAGGTGGGTGGTAAGGCTAGACGGTAGTGGGTTTATAATTATAACTTCTATGAAATACAGTGAGCTTTCAAGTGGATCTTAAGGACTCTTTAAGCCAATTTGCTTTCTATGACTTTGAAGTGGTTTGGCTCTCAGAGACTGCTGTGCCAAGGGGCTCAGACATCATGAAATCAAGTCTCTTAGAGGACAACACTGGTCAAAAGACAGGCAGACCTGGGTTTGAGACCTGAATTCTGGAGGATGCATCCAGAATACACCAACCAGACTACACCAGATTCCTTGGTGGGCAGAAAGCTAACCTCAGGCCAATGACACCTGAGATGAGTGACAGCCAGGCTGTGGGGCTTCATTCATCAATCCACCCTTCACATTGTAGTCAGCTTGTGGGAGGAAAAGGTTTATTCTGGCTTACAGACTTGAGAAGAAGCTCCATGATGGCAGGGAAAAGCATGGCAGGAGCAGAGGCTGGACATCACCTCCTGACCAACATAAGGTGGACAACAACAGCAGGAGAATGTGCCAAACATTGGCAAGGGGAAGCTGGCTATAACACCCATAAGCCCACCCCAGAAACACACCTCCAACAACGTTCCAATTCCCAAATTGCCATCAGCTGGGGATCAAGCATTCAGAATGCATAAATTTATGGGGGACATCAAACCACCACACTCCATGAGAAGAAACCTGATTGACACCCACATGCAGAGAGAGAGGTCCAAGCCTAGTGTCCACACACCTGCTGATGTGCTGACAACATGGAGCCTCTCTGGCCAGAGACAAGGAATCTGGGCCATCAGAGGACTGCACTGCAACACAGCAGACCTTCCTCTGGAGTCTGGGAACTGCCGTGCTTGACTGGAAAGGTATCTGGAGAGCTGAGCGGGCCTCAACAAGAAGGCTTGGCAGGCTGGGAAGATGGCTCCGAGGGTAAGAGTGATTGATGCACAAGCATCGAGGGCCTGATTTGCCCTGAGTTTGGATCCTCAGAACCCTTGTAAACAATTGAACAAAGCAACACATGTCTGTAAGCCCTGTTCTATGGAAAACAGACAGGAGACGTGCTGGGGCTGGCTGGTCAGCTAGTCTCCCCAAAACAGCAGCTCTGGGCTCAGTGAGAATCTTGAGGAAACACATGGATGAGCAGCTGACATTCTCCTCTCAGCTCTGCATGTATGTGTATGTGCATCTGTACGTGCATGACACCACACACTCACATACATGACGCCACACCACACACACATCACATACATACAACACACACATACTTACATACATGACACCACACCACACACATACATACAACACATACTCACATACATAACACACTCGTATACACAAAGGCTTTACAACAACCTTGAGCAAGGTACAGAGGCAGAGCAAGGACAATGCTTCCTCGTACTCCTCAAAGCCCTCACTCTCCCTCACAAGCTGATGGCCTGTGGGGACACCACCTGCCCGTCACCAGCACCATTACTTACCGCATGAACAGGGTTGCACTGGTCTATGGGGCTCTTAAAATCTGTCCTCAGCTCATCAAAGGCGATTATCTGAAACAGAACACAGAGTCAGGATGCTGTGCACAGATGAGGACGGCACCTGCCAGAAGCTTCCTGTGGCTCGGCCTCCAACAGGAGGAAGGAGAGGGTGCAGGCAGGAGGCTAGCCAGAGCCACTGTGGAAGCTGGTGACGGGCACATGGGGCTCACTAGCTTCTTGCCTACTGTGTACGCTTCAAACTTCCCAAGTAACTTTTTTAAAGCATCTCTTTTTTGTACAGCTTGTGTGAAGAGAGAAACTTTATTCTGATGGAGGCAGGTTGTGAGTTCAATAAAGGCACAAAAATTTCAAACTTCAAACCAGCATTTTCAGCTTCTTCCCTGACAGCATGTGGGGTTTGATTTTTATGTTGGCAGACAAGCAGATTGGAAGGAAATGGATAGTTTAGAAAAAGGAAAAGTAGACAGGGCTGAAAAAAGCAATAACCACACCTCTCTAGATGTTCACAGCTGGGCCAGCAGCTCTAGGCAAGCCACGCCCTGTCCTGTTGGCAAGGCTCATCTGGACACAGCCTCCAAGCTCCCCACAGAGCCATGGTTCCCCCTATTTCAGGATGGGAAGATGGGGAAGGACCTTCTACAATCACAGGATGAGCCATGGCCCATACACAGAAGGAACTAGACAAAAGTGCAGGCTCTCAGGTTCTTATCCTAACGCTAGCCACCCCGTCTACTGCCGGGGACTTAGTGACAGAACAGTGGCATTTGCCCAGGAACTGTTCTCTCTCTCTGAATACCCTCAGCAAAGTCTCTCCACGGTTATGGTTTGGATGTTGAATGTTCCCTGAAGGACCATGCATTGAAGCAGTGGTCCCCAGCCCAGGGCACTATTGTGAGGCAGTGAAAACTTTAAGAAATGGGTCCTAGAGGAATGGAGTTAGATTATTAGAAGCATGCCATTAAAAGGTATTTGGGGCCCCAGCCCTTTCTTTGTGCTCTATTTATGTATTTAACTTCCTGGCCACCACAAAGTGAAGACGTGAACAGGCCATCCCCACATGCCCCCTCCCTGATATACTGGCTCACCACAAACCCAAAAGCAACAGGCCAAGCAATGGGACCGGAACCTCTGAAGCTGTGAGCTTTAAAATAAACCATTCCCACTATAAGTTGTTGATCTGTGGCATTTTGTCACAGTGAGGGAAACTGTCTAGCACACTTAACTGAACACAAATGAACATAACCAATTCCCTATGAAGGCACAGGCCAGAGCAACCTTGAATGTGTGATAGAACTGAATCAAGGAAGCCATCTCTGTGCCCAGAGTGCCCTTCACTCTGCAAAGCAACGCAATTTCACAAGTCATGAGCCATCCTGACTTCAACACATCTACAGAAGTAGAGGAAAATGCTAGTGAACTTGTACTAACACGACACATTTCTCTACCCACACTAGCTGGATAGATATCTAGCCGGTACTTCAGTAATAAGAAACTCTCCACTTCCCCAAGAGCTCGTTACTGCTGGCTTCCTCCAGCTAATCATTGCCTTCCCTCACTGAACTGACAAATGCCTCCCTGAAGCTTCCACCCACGGCCAAGGCCAAAGTAGCCAACCACCGCCTGCAGGCCAGTCCAGTCTGCCACCCACTTCTATAACCTGCAAGCTAAGAATGGATCTCACATATTTTAAAAGAGTTGAAAAATGTTATCAAAAGAAGAATATTTCATGACACTTAAAAATTATGCCAAATTCCAATCTCAGTGTCCATGGATAGTTTTACTGGGGCTCCATCATCCTCAGTTCCCTTTCTCTACACAGCTTTTATAGACTCAGCCTGCAAGGTCCAAAATAGCCACTATCTTGTTTTTTAGAAAAGAAAAAGAAAAAAAGAACTTGTTGGGTTAAGGAGATGGCTCAGTGGATAAGGTGCTTAATTGCCCAAACATGAGAACCTGAGTTCAGATCCCCAGCGCCCTCATAAAAGCCAAGCGTCAAGCGTGTTGTGTGCACCTGTGATCCCAATGCTGCAGAGGCAGAGGAAGAAGGTTCTAGGGCAACCTGGCTGGCCAGCCTAGCTGAATTGGCAAGCTCTAGGTTTAGTGTGAGACTCAAATATAAGGTGGAGAGTGCTGAGAAAGACACTGTTGACCTCTGGCCTCCACGTGCATGCACACACATGCACATGCACCTACACACGCATACAAAAAAAAAAAGCCTTGCTGCCCCCTAGTCTATTATCACATTTGCAGTGGTCCCTAGCTACATGAGGTGGCTCAAAGTTTACATTTGTGTTAAACTTGAAATTCAGTCTGCAGTCACGTTTGCATTGTCAAAACCCACGTCATTCTAGCATCCATTAAACAGCACCCATGTAAAGCAGTTACACGCCTGCAGAAATTTCTGTTGCACAGTGGAATGGCTCCAGTCTCTCATCCATAGCGCATAAAGTCACTGTCATGAGCCCAGCACATGTCTTCCCCAAGATAAATCTCTCCAACCATTACTCACACAAACTAGTGCTAGCTCATTGTCCTAAGTGCTCTTCACTGAAATGACGGGTTGGGCATGCCGACCCTAAAATGTGCCAGTGAGAACTGGACACCAATTCTATCACCTCCTCTGTTCCGCACCCTCACCTCTGCTAAGGCAGCCTGGCTGCATCAGCTCCAGGTCTAGCAGCGCTAGATGAACTGAACTGCTGACCAATGCTGAGGTCACTTCAAAACTCATTCTCATTTTTTTTGAAATTTAATACAGTGAAATTCATGCCTTTGGTGAAAGTTTCCTAAATCTCAACAAATGAAGAGAATGCTGTGAACACCCCACAATCATATGTATTAGTTCCATTTCCCCAAGTCCCCTCCTCTTGTCCCTGGGAGTTGGGTCCTTCCCTGTCCTTAATCTTGCTTCCTTCCCAGCAGCCATCCACGTGTGCTTCACCCTGTGGCTTTACCTTTGCCTGCTGTCAGGTAAATGGAATCACAGACTTCTTTCTTTCGCTTCATGGGTGCCGAAGCTTTTGCTCACATCAGTCATGTGTTCTTCTTTGCTGCTGAGTTACATTCCATTGTACAGGTGAACCAGTTTATCTACCCAATTCTTCACCTGTGTGATGGTTTTTGCACAAAGTGGCACATGTGTCTGGAGTTCATTTACAGTGGCAGGAGGCCCTGGCATGCCCATATTCTTTCTTTCTCTCTGAAGGGAAAATGCAGCTCTATCGAGCCTGAGAAAATGTTTTACATATCTAACAGAGGATCCAACCTAGGAGGACCTGAGAGAATGTTTTACATATCTGAAAAATCTCTGATAAGGCCCTTTTGAAAAGAGCTCTGCACCCAGCCCAATCCACATTTATATGGTCACCTATTGTCCCTCGATAGAAAGACCCCTAAGGAAGCCCAGGCCCTGGCAAACTTGAACTACAGTCCTTAAAAGAGCCTGCAGAGAGTTTTTCCAGAAACATGACTTCAGATAAGCCTGTCCACTCTCTGCTCCTTGCTGAATAAAGGTACCCTTGTCTGAGCTCAAGTCCAGTCTGTCTTCAGCTTCATTTTCCTTATTTTCTCTCTCTCTCTCTTTCTCTCTCTCTCTCTCTGTCTCTCTCTGTCAAATAAATAAGTAAAAATATGTTTTAAAAAACACAAAGAGGGAGCTCAATTGCACCACTTTTACTGCTCTCTGCTTCCTCACTGTGGCCTGAGTGTGACCAGCTGCCTTCCCTACCATGGTGGACTGCAACTTGCAACCATAAGCTCAAATGAACCCTTCCTCCTCTCAACTATTTTTTTAATCAGTTATTTTGTCCCTGCAATGAGATGATAACTAATACAGCCTGTTAAGATGTTAGGGTTATTTCTAGATTTTGATAATTATAAACAAAGCTGATGCAAACATTTGCATAGAAGCTTTTGCCAAAGTGCATTTTTTTTTTATTTCCCTTGGTAAACAGGAAAGTATTTGTAAGATTAGTGTTAAGGATATGTCTAAATTTCTAAGAAACTAAGGAGTTGTTTTCCAAAGTAGCCAAGGTGTCTGGGCCCTGTGCCATTTTGTACAAATAGTGTAGTTAGCCACACTCCCCTGGGATGAATCTCCAAACCAAGCACAGTTTTGGGAGGAAAGTATTTATTAAAGTAACAGATCTAGGGGAAGTTCCATAATGGTGAAAAAGGCTGACTTCCTTTCACAGATCCAAGCAGAAAGGAACCCATCACCAGCTTCTCAAGCAAGCACACTCCAAACTCCAACCAGCAAACAGCAGGAACTCCAGGCCTGAGCTCTGACTGCTCTTTGCATATGTATAGCTGGAATTTCACACCCACCCCAGTAATAGGGCTGGAGCCTATTAGGCCAGGCCAAGGTGACACATCCTCCAGCCAAAAGGCTGGAGACAAATCATAAGCTTTAATGAAGTCTTGAATCTATTGTGGGACATCTATTTAAACTACCACAAGTAGCATGAGATCTTCAGGCATGCCACATTCTAGCCCAAAGCTCTTACTGTCAGGGTTTCTTTGGTCATCCCATTTGGAGTGTACAGGTCTCTATTGTACTTCCCTAGGGACTAAGGACACCAAGGATCTGCTCTTGGGCTTAGTCACCACCTGCCAATCTTTTCTGGTTTAGCATTTGTTTGAATCATTTGCCCTAAAAAAACTTTTTTTTTCTTCTTACTGAAGACTTTTTAAATTCAATTCTGGGATGTGAACCTACAGCTTCACACATACTAGAGACGTGTTCTACCACTAAACTAAATCCCCATCTCATTCTGTGTGCCTCTCTCCTTTCTTCTTATTTAAAAAAAATTGTATTTATTTATTTGAAAGCAGAGATAGAAGAGAGGCACACAAAGAGACATAATGGGCATGCCAGGGCCTCCAGCCACTGCAAATGAACTCCAGATACATGTGCCACATTGTGCATCCGGCTTTACATGGGTACTGGGGAATTGAACCAGGGTCATTAGGCTTTGTAGGCAAGTGCCTTAACCATTTAGCCATCTCTCCAGCCCTTGTCCTATTTTTTTGTATGTGTGTGTGTGTGTGTGTGTGTGTGTATACATACTAATATGTGTGAGGCAACACATGCATGCATGTGCATGTGGAGACCAAAGGTTGTTATCTCTCACTGAAGCCAGGACTCACCACTTCACCTAGACGAGCTAGCCAGAAAGTCTTGGGGATCCTCCCATCTCCACCTCCCCAGTACTGAGATTGATACCATGCCCAGCTTTTTTATGAGTACTGGAGAATCTGAACTCCGGTCCTCATGGTTGTGTGACAAGAGCTATCTCCCCAGCTATTTCTTTCTCCTTTGAGACAGTGTCTTTCTATGCTGCCCAGGCTAACCTTGAACTCTTTCTGTAGCCCAGGCTGGCCTCATGTTTGCCATCTTCCTGCCTCAGCCTTGTGAGTGCTGGAATTATAGGCATGTACCACCAAGCCTGGCTTTTTCTCCCTTCTTAATGGTATGCTTCTAGAACAAAATATTTTTACTGTGACTCTTATCAGTGTGTCACTGTTTCTTTTACTGATTCTTCTTTGGTCATGGACCTAAGAACTCTCTTGGATCTATAAAAACTCTTAAGGCCACAAAGATTTTTCTCATATTTTAAATCTAGAGTTTTCTCTGTGGGGAGATTTGAACTATAATTTTAATTTCAAAAATAGATTTAGGACTA
This sequence comes from Zapus hudsonius, assembly GCA_004024765.1. Lineage (NCBI taxonomy): Eukaryota > Metazoa > Chordata > Mammalia > Rodentia > Dipodidae > Zapus > Zapus hudsonius. The sequence continues at coordinate 14,129 of PVHP010025475.1, read as the reverse complement.
CTCTGGTTATCTCTTCCCTCTTACATGAGCTTTGATCACTTGTGGCTTCAAGGAACTGGCCTGTTTCATCAAAGTTGTCAAATGTAGTCCTGTTCAGAGTTTCCCTTGGTCATTACTCCCCCATCCCCTGTTTTTGTCTCACAAGACTTTCAAGGTGGAGGTTTGAGTGTGGATTGAGAGGGTGGGAAACACCAGTAGCAAAGCAGGGAAAACAAAGCAAAAGAAACACCCTCAAAACCTAAGATGGCCAAGGTGCCTGAGTCCTGGATCAAAACACCGGGGCAAAGTGAGGATCTGGGTTGGAACCTAAAGGCCATACAGGAGCTGTGGCAAGTCCAGAGAAGAGAGCCTGGAGGGTGCCAGGAACTGTGCATTTCCAAGCTGGATGCTTCAGGAGAGCCAGAGCTGGGGTCCAGGACAACCACAAGGAGAAACAAGAGGAGGAAGAAGGCTCGGTTCTGAGATGCTAGAACCTCTTTCTGCAATTGGACCCTGTGGCAGCCAGCCTTAGGCTCAAGCTAGATCTTCTCTGAATGCCCCAGTCCTACCCTCCAGCCTACTCTTCCCCATGCCACACCAAAGATGATGAATCAAGGAATGACGCTCACAATGAGGGGTCTCCCCAAGAACCAAGGCCATCTGCCTTACATCTGGGAGTTCTCCATGTGGCCCAGCCTTCCAGAGGTGGAGGATTACAAAATCCCTCAAGAACACATCTTTAGGTCCAGTGATCATAATCTGGAGGCCCAAAATCTCCTCCCTAGTATGAAACAATTAATTTACTAAAAATAGTCATTCTGAGCCAGGCGTGGTGGCGCACGCCTTTAATCCCAGCACTGGGGAGGCAGAGGTAGGAGGATCACTGTGAGCTTGAGGTCAGCCTGGGACTACATAGTGAATTCCAGGTCAGCCTGGGCTAGACCAAGATCCTACCTTAAACAAATAAACAAACAAAAAAAGTCATACTGTACTAGTGTGAAAACCTCCCTGAAATATGGAGAAATGACAAAATCTCCTCCTTTGTCATCTGAGTCCTGAAACTGCCCATCACAGCTTGGCACTGGGAAGATCAGTTTCCCAGGACCTTCTCTTCCCTTCTCTTACTCCACAATGCCCCTTAGTGTGGAAAGCTCTTACATGCTTAGAGCTGTCTTGCATTCATATTGGCTTACCTTACTAAAGTAGTTTAAGCCACACAGAGAAGTCTATGGATGCGACAGGGACTTCCCCTAGCTCACAAGACAGGAAACAAAGACTCAGTCAGCGTTTGAACAGCATTCTTGGTATTGCAGGATAAGCGAGGCCCAACCCACCCTCCACCCAGACATGGGCCTTGAATCAACCAAAGCTCTGGCCAGCACCCTGTCCTCTCCCCCACCCACCACCCGCTGTGACTTGAAAGGGTAAAAGAATGTGTTGAATCATTAAAGATGCCAAGAAAATCTTGACTAGATGCCCAGGATTCTTTGGTATGTTCTTGGCTCCGTAAAACAGCACCGAGCAAGAAGATAAGGTCCTTGTCACCATAGAGATTACAACCACGGGCAAGGAGATAATTAACAAATAGATCAGAAAATGGTAGGTTAGGCAACAAAAATAAAACATTTCATATAAGAGAAGGCCCCTCTGAGGATAAGCTGAGATCTGAATGACCAAGAAGCCAGACGTGTAAAGTGCTAGTGAAGAAAGTTCTGGAGCTGTGCTGCTGAGGCCCCAAGGGAAACTCAGAAAGGCCAGCAATGGCAGAGCCCAGGGAATAAGACAAGAGAGGAAGTCAAGGGCAAGACCTGACCAGGGAGTGATGTGCCTCACTGTAGTGTCAACGTGGACCAGAGTGGCAAGAGCTGGCCAAGCCCTCTCAGTCGGGATGTGGCCCTCGTGTGACCTTCAGGGCTGTCTGTGTTTACTGCTCATGATGTCTTTCCTAACAACAGGAGTTGAAGCGATACAACCACAGGGACATTGATGATAGGTCAACGAGTGTGTAATCAGTATGCTTCACCAACAGACATGGGTGGTGGGCAACGGCCTCTGGTCCTTTATACCTAAATGGAAAGTGAACGTGCAGAAGCCACATGAAGAGAGATCATGAACTCAGCAAGTCATACCCAAGAAGACAGAGCACAGGTTAGGATTAACCCACGCTGGAGAGCAACCGTCATCGGGAAACAATAAAGTGTTCTGATGGATGGACTCATTTCCACACACACACAGAAACTCAACCTAGAGGCCACCTACCAGTGGGGCCTGAGTTCTTTGTTCAAACTCACCCAGTTAGTCCTAAACCACACAACTGATGCACCCTGACCTCCTTGGGCTGACCCTGGGCCCTGAATTATTCATACTGTGGATTCAATCCTGACCCCTAAAATTCATGTCTACCTGAAACCTCAGAATATGACCTGACTTAGAAATAAAGCCACTAAAGGAATCATTACAAAAGATGAGGTCATACCAGATCCAGGGTCCTAAATCCAGCAAGAGATGAAAAAATACACACAGAATAAGGCCATATAAAGATGAGGGCAGCGATCAGAGTGATGCAGCTATAAGCCAAGGGACTCCAAGGACGTCCAGAAGTCACCACTAACCAGGAAGAGAGATTCCCTAGAGCTGTGGCCCTGCCACCACCTCAGCCTTGTTAGTCCAGCCTCTTGAGAGAAGTTACTCCAGTGTCTTAGGCGACCTAGTGTGCCAACCAAGCAGCACAGGGGGACTAATGAACTTTTGCTGGCATCATGTGGAGTGCAGAGGAGCAGAGCAGAGCATTTGGGACCCAAAGCCAACCCTTCCCCAAGGAGCAGTGTCTAAATTCACTCAAGCCTTCCTGGAAGCCCCTGTGCCCATGCTTAGCACATTGTAACAGAGCCTGCATTTCACTTCATTTCGGCAACTTGTTCCAGTAAAAGCGATGTCTTCAAAACCAGCCTAGGGTCCTGTTAGAGCCACCAGTTCCAACAGGAGGGGCAATGTACCATGGGATCTGTCTTATTGTTAGAACACACAGGGCTTATGTTCAGTGCTAGTTTTATGTCTGAAACTAGTGCCACTGCGGGTCCTCATGCCTCTTTGTTCCAGTCGGATTCTAGACTGCTCAGGAAAGTGTTAGCATGTGCCCCAGGAATGAAGACCAGGGCACTGGCTTCAGACTCAGACAGCCATTCCGGGACTACAGGAGACCACGCACTCACTCGTCCACATCCTCGCTCAGCCATCAAAGACCGTGTGGCGCATCAAAACAGCCATCATCTCTCACCCTCCACCTCTGCTGCCTCTTTCTTGAAAAGCACAATGCTAAAGGCACAGGGCAGTTGAAGTTTCTCACGAATCTTGTTTTAGGTTCATTGTATACAGCAGCCCTAATGACATGATGTCCACTTTTCAAATGAAGCATGGAGAAGAATGACATTTAGAATGTCAAGGCCATTCATGAAGGGGCAGAACTAGGGCCAGGACTTGCCCTCTCCCTGTATCTTCCTTGATGTTCTCCCCTGGGTCTTACTTTTCCTGATAAGAGGGAATGAAGAACATTTCTAAATGCTTTCATTGGTGCAGGTGACACTTGAGGCGTGACCCGGAAGCCTTGTCACCAGTACTCTTCCTTCAAGGGTTCCCAGGCAAACAAAATGCTTAGTCCTACATGACCAGGAGCCTGGAAGTCCAGAGAAAGGGAGCTTCCAACCACAAAGATCTGAGTCTTATCCTAACCCGATTCCATCACACCTCGTCAGCCCCTACGGGACAGAATCAGTTCACATATCTGTAGAAATCTCTATTAAAAGGTGAGTCTCAGAGGCTGAGAAGTCCTGAACTCACAGTTCAAGTCCAAAGAGTCAGTCTTTGACTCTATTCAGGCTTTCAACTGAGCAGACAAGGCCATTCCTGGGAGGGCAGTTGCCTTATTCAAATTTCATTAATTTAAGTGTTATGCTCATCTAAAAACACCCTCACAGTAACATCCAGAATAATGTTTTCCCATATAGCCAAGTACTGCAACCTACTAAGTTGACATGTAAATTAACCATCACAATTTAACATGGGAACAGTCACAGACTCTGAGCAGTGATGGGCCCTGGAGAGTGGGGCTTGCGCTTGGTGAGGGAAGCATGAAACATGAGGGCTGCTCTCACTGTTATCCTGACAACCTGCTCCAGGGAGATATCAGTGGACACTGAAGACACTCATAACTCATCAAAGCAGAAATCCAAAGCTTTCAGAGAGCTCAACACTAAAGTAGACTTATAACATAGCCACTCAAGTAAGATGGATACAAAAAGTGGCTTAAATGTATGGTGGTCATTGGTGCATACACACACACACGCACACACACACACACACACACACACACACACACACACACACCCAAGTGTGCAAATAAATCAAAATTTAAGATGCAGGCAATAGTGAAGGGTGGTGACTCACACCTTTAATCCCCAGCATGTGGGGGGTGGGGGGATGAGGTAGGAGGAGTACCACAAATTCAAGGCCAACCTAGACTACAGGGTGAGATCCAGATGAGCCTGGGCTAGAGTGAGACCCTGCCTCAAAGAACGCGGAATAATGATTCCCTATTATCCTGGCTGCAGAAAGTTCGATGAGAGCCTAGACTGCATAATGAAGAAATAAGGATGGGCAGGGCAGACTTCCATGTGCCCACATGAAGGGACCACCCACCAGGATGCTCAGGGAGAATCTGTGGGTCACAAGGCCCCGAAGCAACCCAACCCTGCTCCACGGATTTGTTTGATTGCAGGGAAATTTCATGACCTATCCAAGCCCCAGTGTTCTCCTGTGTAAAGAAGCAACAGCAACCTTCAAGGTTGCTGCAACGATAGGAAATAATGTGCCCAAGGCACTGAGCAGTGCCCAGGACCTAGTCACAGTGCATGCTAACTGTAACTTTCAGAACTCGGATGTAGGAGTGCCACCCCTCTGAACCATGACTCTCCTCCCCTCTCTGGCCTTGGACGCCATCGATGACATCAAGATCTGAATCCAGTAGTCAGACGGTGTGAAGGAGAACACAGAGGTAAGAGCCAGGGGTAGATAGACAAGAAAGCCAACAAAGCCCACCTGTCACAAGTGGATACTGACCACTGGGACACTAGGAAGGAAGTCGAGATCAACAGGCAAGCTGCTTTTGTCCCCGGGGTAAGTGACAGATAAAATTAGGGAACGTAGAACACATAGGCATTTCAGCCATTGAGCCAGAATCTGCAGATACAAAGAGTTTTAACGCTGCTCCCCTGGTCCTCATCTCGTGACCAGAAAACAACGAAAACAACTCAGAGCCCTGCACCTCCAGGACAGATGCCAAGGGAGCTGGAGCCAGCCAGTCCCCAACCCTGCTGACCTGCCTTCAATAAGAAAGAACTCTCTGCCTCCAGCCAGCAGCCACTAGGTCAGGAACTTCCAGAAAGGAGTAGATAATGAGGATGCCTGTGCCTGCCACCTTGTCCTTTGAGGCAAGACAGCCACTGACCAGCAGGAGTGGGGAGGAGGGCCCAGGAGGACAGCAGCCTGCAGTGCTCTGGGCCTCTCTGGCCATGCTTTCAGGCTAGGAGCCTCCTCTCCCCACAATCCCAACACTGCAGCCAGCCTGGCACATTGGGAGCTGTCCCCAGCCCTGGCAACCCTCCATCCCAACAGGCTAATGCATGCCAGGCTAATGCATACCCTGAACTCTCAGTATCAGACTGAAGGAGTCTAGCCTTCCAGGCACTCTTGACCATTTGTGCGCACATCAGGTCCTGAGCTAGGGGCTGGCACTACTTCAGGAAGCAAGACAGGAGCTTGTGTTTAGTGGCCTGTTCATTCTACCATAACTTGGAGCCACACCGCCTCCAGGGGTAGGAGTCTAGCACATCAGGCATCTGTCGTTCCTCACGTGAATGTGAGGCTCTCGTCAAAACCATCAAGACTGAAGATGAGGGTGTGCAGGGCAGAAGTAATGCCCACTGAGGTCAAGGTTTTGGTTTCCACATTTTTATGATAGATTGAATTTGTCTGGTCGGAGACCTTCGGGGGCAGAAGGAAGACACTACCACCCTCCTTGCTTCATGATGCATTATTGTCCATCTGAATAAGGCCCTCACTTTAATTACTCATTCACTTATTTACTCATTCATTGCCTTTCACCCTGTTAGATTCTCTTGACCCTCGAACAGAGGGTTTTAACATTTTGGCTTCTCTGGACCACACTGGATCAAGAATAATGTCTTAAGCCACATATTAAATACACCAGGGGTGTTCAACATGCAACTGTGAGTTGTGCAAGCATGCATACGTTTACTTTGTGTGACATGATAACATGGCATTGTCATTAACAAAGTTCGTGCCTGACAACTGTGCAATCAAGCAACAAAAATCTCCTTGTGTTTAAAAGAAGTTTCGGGCTGGAGATGGCTCAGCGGTTAAGGCACTTGCCTCCAGTGCCTAAGGCCCCAGGTTCAATTTCCAAGTACCCACATATGCCAGACCCACAAGGTGGTGGCCCTGGTGTGCTCTCTCTCTTTATCTCTAGCTCTCTGCTTGAAAATGAATAAATAAAATATTTTTTTAAAATAAATAAATAAAAATGAAAAAAAATCAAAGAAATTTCTGCTTTTGTACTGGGCCACATTCCCAGCTCTTCTCTGCCACAAGCAGCCTGTGGACTGCAGGTCAGAGAACCCTGGAGACCATTAATGATTAGTATTTATGAGTATCTTTCTGCGCACGGTGTTCTTATCAACTGCATGTTGTGTGTTCGTCTATTTTTAGGTACCCTGCTCTCCACTCACCTTTCTTACAGAAGCGTCACTAAAAGGTGCCACGGGAGTGTCTATCAGAGCAAGAAGCAGACTCGGCTTGACACTCATCATCTGAAATAAGGCAATGCCAGCTGAGGGCTATTTTGGCCATTTCTTTGGAACACATCCCTAGGAATGGAACTGCTAGTATTTGAATCAGACTAGCACTCCTTGGTTGTCATGCGGGACCCTCCATGCTGTGCTAAAGACCCTGTGTCCACGTTCCCACTAACACTTGAAAGTTCCCAGCTGTCTAAATTTCTAGACACACAGGACTGGCATGACCCCGTTACTGCCTTAGCCTGCAGTTCCCCAGGGGCAACACAGGATATCCTTGCATGCAGCTAACCTTTGGGACTCCTTTCTATAAACTGCCCACTTCCATCCTCTGTTTCTAATGGGAAAGCCACTCTTTTAGCCGTTTGATTTGTGCTTAGTGGTATCATGTTGTAAATGTGAATCTGCTTTCCATTTTAGATATTTTAAATACCTGCTCTCACCTGTCAATTAACAAACTCTGTGCCTGAGATGTCCTTCATCGAATGAAAGTGAATTTTGCCTCAGATTTTATACTTTTTAAAATTATTAAGAAGTTCCGCCTTGGCCTTGGGACACAAAGATAGACTCTGGTATTATTTCCTATTTTGTTTTGAAATTTTAAGACATTAATTAGCCATCCTTGGCCTCGAATGCCAGTATCACAGCTGAGCTGCAAATCACCTCTCTGCAGGTAGACGACACATGACTCCTGGGTGATGAGGACTGGAAAAAGGATTCCATGTGACTTAAGGTGACAGGAGTTAGGAAAGGGCAACCTTGATAAGAAGGCCCAGATCAGCGCCTCAGAAGGCACACATGAACCCCTTGCAAACAAGGCACAAATGACCATGTAAGCCTTCCAGCAGCCCAGGAGCTCACTGAACAGCATCCCTGGTGGGGTAGATTCCCCTCTAATTTAGAAGAATTTGTACTAGGACTTAAGTTTTAGGCTCAAACCCAAGTGTGGAACCAATTCCTAAGGGGGAAAAAAAAATCCCTGAAATGTGATCAGCTCAGATCTGTGCTGTATCTGTCAGACAGGCTCCCACCTCACAGAGCCACGGTAGGCTGCCAGTTCCTCCATGCCTGCCTCCACGAGAGTGGTGATTTCGGGCTGAGCTGTGACTCAGTGGGAAACACCAGCATCCTTGAGACAAGTGCCTGCTCTGAGGAGCATCCCCAGGACATGCCTAAATTCTAAAAGGTATCATCGGCTTTGAAAGATTTGGGAGTTGGGCATTATGAATTAATTAGCCTCCTTCAATAGAACAGCAACCACAGTGCCGAGTCAGAATAAAGCCAGGTTCACATGCCATGACTCTACAAGAGACTCTAATCGGGTTTGCAGAGAATAAGGGAGTCCTCTCACCAGACCATCAGTGCCTCACCTCACAGCGCAAGCTGTCTACATGCTCAGGAAAAAACAAAAATGGCCAGCCTAGGCTCATGGAAAGGGGACTTGAAATTCAGTCTTGGCTTTGGCTTTGCCCTTGACTTTGAGAAATCACCTTGTCCCCGTGATTCAGTTCAGCATTCTGAAAAGGAGACAAACATGGAAAACTTTTCAGAATTGCTGAGGGAAGTTGTGAAAATATAAGGGGTATATAGGCCTGACCCTGGATGGACTAAATAAATACTGGAGGTGTTGTAGCCAGGGCCAGCTGGAAGCCGCCTGACTGGTCTCTCCAGATCTTCACGTGGGCCTTGGGGAACATCATCACGCCCCTCAATGCATCTGTCAGGCAAAGAAATCCTAGCATGCAGGCCTCCTAGGAACCCACAGACAAAGTCCTTGGGGTTAGCTCTAAAGCTATTGACTGGCTATCGGTCGGTGGTATTAAGGAAATAGGGGAAGCTCTAAATATCCACAAACACAAACATCTTTTATACAGTAATTTATACACACTTATCTTTGATATAAAATAGTATTCATCTTTAAATTGAGTCCTGAGCTGGGGAGATGGCTCAATGAATAAAGTGCTTGCCATGCAAGTGTGAATAACTGCATTTAGAGCCCCAGAATAATCCACATTAAAAAAAAAAAAAAAAAAAACAGATGCCAGAGGGCTGGAAAGATGGCTCATCAGTTAAAGGCACTTGCTTGAAAAGCCTGTCAGCTGAAGTTCAATTCTCAAGTCACCCACATAAGTCACCCACTTAGGCTTGACTCAAAAAGTGGCAGAAGCATCCTGTGTTCCTTTGCAGTGGCAAGAGGCTTAGCCCCAGGTCTGAAACTATTGGGAGGTGATAAGACTTAAGAGGTGCGGCCTAGAGGGAGGTCTGATCATTGGAGGTATTCCCTCAAGAGACACTGGGGGGCTGGAGAGATGGCTCAGCAGTTAAGGCACTTGCCTGCAAAACCTGAGTCTGATTCCCCAGTACCCACATAAAGCCAGAGGCACAAAGGGGGCACATGCTCTGGCAATACCCATTCTCGCTGTGTGTCTCTCTGCTTGCAAATAAATAAAAATCAAAAAGAGACAGTAGAGCCTGGGCCTCATTTTTCACTTCCTCAGTCCAGGGATGAGTAGATTGCTTTACCTCACACTTCCAGCAGTGATGTGCAGCCACAGGTCCAAAGCAATGAGGAAGGAATGTGATCTCCAAAGAGCAAGCCAAAATTAATCTTTTTTTGTGTGTGGGGGGGGGGTTCAAGGTAGGATCTCACTCTAGCTCAGGCTGACTTGGAATTCACTATGTAGTCTCAGGCTGGCCTTGAACTCATGGTAATCCTCCTACCTCTACCTTCCAGTGCTGGGATTAAAGATGTGCACCATCATGCCCAGCCAAAATTAATCTTTCTTCTTCTTGATTATCACGGGTGTCTTGTTATAGTAATGGAAAGTTGACAAATAGATTGCTAAAAATATATAAAATATTGAAAATAATTGAGAATAAAAATTTATTAGGAAAGAACACACGACCGTGCATGAACACACACACACACACACACACACACACACACACACACACACACACACACACAGAGCAGACTGTCACAAAGACAGCCAAATTCACTGGCTTTAGATTTTTTTTTTTCTGAGGTAGGGTCTCACTCTAGCCCAGGCTGACCTGGAACACACTCTATAGTTCCAAGCTGGCCTTGAATTCACAACGATCCTCCCACCTCTGCCTTCCAAATGCTGGGATTAAGCACATGTGCCACCATGCCTGGCCTGGCTTTAGATTTCTTAAATTTCCCAGAAGCTCAGAAATTGACACAAACCAGTTACATAGTTCTCAATGTGCAGATAAGTACAGGCTAAAGAGGAGGGGTGGGGGGTCCACTATTTTCGGCTGCATGCATATTTGACCAGCACATCACACCTCTGGGTGTGCCTGTATTTCCAGAGAGGATCAACTCACGGGAATCTCCAACCTGGAGTGGACAGCACATCCTTGGAGGCAGGGCCAGAATAGAATGAAAGTGGGAAAGAAGAGCACCCATGGCACAGGTCTTCCCTCTCCTCTCCTCCCCTCCCTCCCCTCCCCTCCCCTCCCTGGCCAGCATGATGGGAGCAGTTCTGTTCTCCCACGCCCTCCTAGACACAACGGAATGAAACTTCTCGCAATGTGAGCAAAATAAATCCTTCCTCCTTTAGGCTGTTTGTCCAGCATTTTGTCACAAGAGAATAAGCGTCACTATCCCTGTCGGTGCCTAACACTCTATAAACAGTCCCGTATTATACCACGTACCCCTCTGTGTCACCCATTTTCGTGTGTGTGTGTGTGTGTGTGTGTGTGTGTGTGTGTGTTCATGTGAGTGTGAGAGAGGAAGCTCATGCCACGACATGCGTGTGGAGGTCAGTCCTCAGTGGAGGCAGGGTTTCTTTCCCTGTGCTGTGTCATCGTTTTCTACTGGGACCTTCATTGATACACCAGCCAACAAGGGACTGAAAATTGGCGTGAAGTTGCCTTTCTTACGTACTCTGGATACGATCTAGCACACAAAGAGACAGTCACTCAGGTCTCCATGTTCCACACCACTGGTGTGTGATGCAGTCCTCTGAGAGAAACAACTGTGGCCATCTTTATCAGAAGCAGCTGTGACCCACTGCTCAGGAGAGACTGTTGACATTGAGGAGTTGTTGGCATAGAGGAATGGGTGGGGAGGCTTGTCAGACCTCACCTGAGATGGAAGCCCCCTCTGTGCCAGCTCTAAGCATTGATGCCTAAGGTCTCCTCATCTCAGGGAAGACAGAGAACTGGGAGCTCCATGTAAGCAGCTCCGGGGAGGTAGGTCATCCTCCATCTCCTGTAAGTAACTCCTTGCTCATGCTCTGAAGTAAGCCCAATAAACTCACTGGTTTGCCAGAGTGATCTTTGGTGAAACCAGCCTGTATTCTGTTGGGGATGCCCTGTCTGGAGCAGCGAGTGCTCATCAGATTCTCCCCAGAAAAAAAGCTCATGTAACAACCACCAAGAATGGAATTAATTTGGCCTAGAAATTTCTCAAAGCCAATGCTCCTGGTTGCTATACGGCTGTTCAGCAGAGATATTCAAGCACACCTCAGTGACATGCCTGTGTAATGAATATCTGGCTTTTAATCACACCACTTCCTAATGAATTGCCCAGAATGAATTATCTGCAGAGTGTCCCCAAATGTGACTAGAGGAAGCAGCCTACTGTATAGTTATTGGATTTAACCAATTAAATTTTGCAGGACATTTGCTGATTCTTATTTTAGAACTAGGTTTCAGACAGAGGCTGAAATATTGTCTCTTGAAGTTCCTATGCATTTGTGATCAAAGGAAGAAAAAAAATTCCCGTATGGTCAGTTTATAGATGATTCTGTTTAATCAAAACAAACAGAAAACAAAAATAAACTCTCTAACAAGGCGGTATGCACTGGCATTATCCAAGTAATTTAGAATGTACAAGCTCAAGTTTGAAAGGGAACACAGCTGCTTTTGTTCAAAAGGCACAAGCGCCCTGTGAGAAGGCCAGAGTAGCTCTAGAGGCCATGTCCTAAAGCAGGGTAAGCACTGGGGTACAACTCAGAGCTTGCCACATGTGCACTAGACCCTGGGTTCCAAGCAGGCACTAGACCCTGGATCTAAGCGTGCACTAGACCCTGTTTTCTATTACCAGCACTACAAAAAAACAAAAGGCACTGCTGTGGTCAGATTCTCATTGCTGCAGAAAAAAATCCAACCAGCTGATTGGAGGAAAGGGTTTATTTTAGCTTACAAACTTGAGAGGAAACCCCATGATGACAGGGAAAATGATGGCATGAGCAGAGGCTGGACATCACCTCTGCCGCAGCAGGTGGACAGTAGCAATAGGAGGGTGTGCCAGACACTGGCAAAGGGAAGCTGGCTATAACATCCATAAGCCCGCCCCCAACAATGTACGTCCAACAAGGTTCCTTTCCAAAATTGCCATCAGCTAGGGATCAAGCGTTCAGAACATGTACATTTATGGGGGACACCTGGATCAAACCACCACAGACACCATATAGGGGATGGATCTATGCAGCTTATGAAAACATGAGAGACAGCAAATAGCTGTACACTTTCCTTAACAGAACTCTTAAGAGTAAGAGCCGTGTGTAAAAGTGATCAATAAAAATACAGAAATATAGGGCTATAGAAATGGCTCAGTGGTTAAAAGGGCTTGCTTGCAAAGCTTACTGACCTGAGTTCATTTCTCCAGCACTCAGGAAAAACCAGACACAAAGTAGCACATGCCTCTACGATCCCAATGCAACTATGACAGTGGGAAGTGGAACCAGACAAATCGGTCATTTGCAGTGAAAAGAGACCTTGTCTCAAAGAAGGTGGAAGAGACACCTGGAGGTTGTCCTTTGACCTCCACATGTACACAGAGGCACACGCACACCCACCCACGTAAACACACACACACACACACACACACACACACACACATAAATAAATAAATAAATAAATAAATAAATAAATAAATAAATAAATAAATAAATAAATAAATAAATGTTAATATAAAAATGCTTAACTGGTTGCTTCTTGTCTACAACACTGGTCTGAGAAACTTAGATTCTTCACAATTCAAAAAAGAAAACACGAAATGTGGACACATTGTCTAAGAAACCAGTGTTTTGTAATGATAAAGTCCTTTTAGCGTGGAATATAATTAGCCAAATCAGGTGAGAAAAAACTGTAACCTAATCAATGATTTATTTTTAGCTCTCAGGACTTTAGCCACTCAACTGAGCAGGTGTAAAATGTCCCTTACCATCTAGGGAATATGGAAATTTTTGGACAGTTCCTATTCTGTCTCATTCCCACTGATATTTGCCCTCAACTAAGATCCTTCCACACAAGATTAGGCACAGCAGGAAAGAGAAGGCTGACTTCAACCAGCCCAGCTCTCGCAGGGACGGGAAGCCCTGTAGCAGCCCCAATGCCTGTTTTGCTTAGCTTCCCTGAACTTGGCTTCTAGACACCCACAGATAACCACTGGGCATGATGAGAAACCCGCTATTCTTCAGGGTCCATACCCCTAGGCTCCCATAAACCTAGGTTAGGACTTGCTGTACATGGTACCTACCAGCTGGGGCATGTGCACCGTCTTTGGACCCTTGCCCTCGCCCCACCTCCCGGCTCCCTAAACCAACTGGCTGGCATCTACTGGGCTATAAAGCGAATGAAGCCCTGGAACATATACTTGTACCAACCAGGTACTCAGTAGCACGTTCCTTTGCTGGTCTGTCTCTACACTCATCAGACCACTTGGATTGAGAGGCCATAAAAGGCACCATACTGATGCCATGGTCTCAAAATTTCCCCTCGAACTGGGGAAACTCGTTAATTGCTCGTTAGTTGCTCATTAAATGCATCTAATTATGGATAATAAAAATATAATAAATAAATAAAAAAGAAACTTCCCCTCAACCCAATACCTCAATGACTCAGGGGAAACAGCTGCAGGCCAGGGGTTATCTAACCAGAAGGTCCAGGCCCTCTGGGTATGTAATGGTTAAACTTGTCAATTTGAGCTAATCCATAGTAATCCTGGGTGGGCCCTCCTGAAGGAGACTAATATAAGGAAACTTAAAGGGAAGGAGATGCTCTTCCTTCCTCCCCCGGCTGCTGGTGCTGGTTCGTGACTTGCCCTCACGGGACATCGGAACACAGTTCCTCGGCCTCACATTGTGAACTGAAGAGCAGCCGCTCCCCGGGGATTCATCAGGCCTTCTGAGCTGGATTGGGACTGCTGAGACATCCATCTACGTGGACTGAACAGCTACTGGTTCCTTACCTGTGGGCCTACAGACTGCTACTATTGGACTACTGTAAGCTGTCTCAGTAAATTCCTTT
>PVHP010025474.1:0-25499 GCA_004024765.1 Zapus hudsonius | reverse complement strand
GGATTAGATGAAGATTAATAAGGAACCAGAAGACTGGAGAGATGGCTAAACTGTTAAGGTACTTGGAAGGCCTAAGAACCTGGGTTTGATTCCTCAGCACCCACATAAAGCCAGATGCACAAACTGGCACATGCATTTGGAGTTCATTTGTAGTGGCTAGATACCCTGGCATTCTCTCTCTCTCTCTCTCTCTCTCTCTTTCTCTCTCTCTGCTTGAAAATAAATAAAATGTTTTTAAATAAAGGAGCAGATTGATTAATAAAAAAGAGATTATATTTACTTAACAAGCTTATAAGAAATGCAAAAACATGTCAAGATTTATAGTGAGTTTGATAATAGATGAAGTACAAAGTTATTCAAGAGTTAGAAACCAAGCCACTCAGTATTTAGGTAAGCAGTCCATAGGAAAGAAGAAAAGAAAATATAGTATAATTCTCTATTCAAATTTTCCACAAATAAATAATTAATTTGCCAAGTGAGGAGGAAATGCAACTCCTATCTAAAAAGTCTTAGAAAATGTTTACATCATGGACTGCCCTATAGCCTAATGGGACACCCAGAAAGTGAAAAGTCTTCAGTTTCAAAAGAAAGGATTTGTGGAAGGACAAACTAGAAAAGGGAAATGAGGAATATTAAGGCCAGAGCATGGTTGGGTGCAATCTTGTGGGGAGCTGTGGGTTCTCCTTGTGCAGAGAGGATGCAGCTTCACAGCACTGTGAGCAAGCTGCTGGCACAGAGGTACACAGATGTCTGCTTCACACTGACAGACTCCAGGGTCAGGGGGAAAGAATTCAGCCTATTTCTAGAGACAAAATACCCCTCAGGAATAACTCCTTTTTTGGTTTTTCCAGGACCAGATGAGTAATAGATCAGTTGCAGTCCATGTCCTGGGTCTTGCCGATACCAGAACATTGCAAAGTGATGCACATTCTGGGAACACTGCAGTGTTAATGCCTTTCCCATCCTGGAGATTCTGTGTTTTGGAAACTGAGTGATTACAGCATCCTTGTGTCCTATGGAGGAATAAGTAGACGATTATAGAAGGATAGAACCTGGAACCTGAGAGAAGGGAGAATGGTGTAATAGTAATGAAGTACCATGTTATATTAGAGCTTGGGAAGCCCGTTTCTGGGCAGCCAGAACTCACCTGTTTTTAGAACACAAATGATCAGCCAGTAGAGGAGCCAGGAGCTCATGACCACATTGGGTGCAGAAGGCTGCTTGTGACACATCTAGTCTCTGACACCAACACTCTTCAAAAGCTTCCTGGTCAGAGACCATGCCCTCCTCCTTCACTACTTCAGTAACAAATGACAAGATTCTGACAGCATCTGTTGCAGGCAGATACTTAAATATGTGGCTCTCTTGAAGAATCAGTTACATATGTTCCTTGTATGATATATCCCTTTTGATAGAATAATTTTTGTGTCTTTTGAAATTTTACTAAACTTTTATGGTAAACATAAAATATTTCATGGAATCTTGACAGTTTTCTCTCTTGAAGGTTCCCTTGAAATGACTTTCCATTTTATTGTTATACTAAAACCTTGAATCCCACTCCGAGAGTGCTCTGTTGCCTTCATGAAGTCTAATGTTTCTCAATGCCATGGATAATATACAATTTCATATAATTGTATATTATGCACGATTTTCATCTAAGAATATGACCCTTTTTGGCTTTATCCATTTACTCATCTTAGGACCTCGGAGAGTGAAGAGATATTGATAGGAATTAGGAGAAAGGTAAACCCATTTTATGGGTAATTAGTCAGGGTTTCAAGTCCCAAAAGACTAAACAAATATCTGTGTGTCCTGACAGAGCTGGTAAATACAGAGATTCTATAATAAATTATATATTACTAATGATAAATTCAGAGAATAGTGCCCAGGAATTAAAATCCGAAAAGCTCTGATTCACCAAGATGTTGCCTGATCAGCAATCGTTTTGTCTTTTTCTTTTTTTCTTCCTGGTTTTTCCTCTTTGGAACTTTTTGTTGGCAGGTCATTTTCCCATCCATGGGAACTCATATTACACTTGCTAACTCATCAGCTTGCTAAAGCCCCTATGTACATTCAAATAATCAACCCAATCCACCCCAACTTGATGCCTGCTTTATGTACCAAGAATATAAGAATGCCTGATCTCAGTTGGCATGAAGTTACTCACTCAGGACTCCTTTTGGTACAGCTGACTGCTGCATTAATTTCTAAAATAAAATCTTGCTTAACTTGCCTCCTTCCATGTCTGTACTCATCATTCTTCATGGAACGCAAGGCAAGAGCTCAAGAAAATCAGTAACAGCATGGCAGAGGTTATTGACCAGCTGTGTGCACACAACCCTTGGAAAACCTAGAAGATGCCTAACTAGTTCAGAGAGAACTTGAATGTGGATAATTACTGGTGACTTTCATCATCTCTGTGAGTAAATACCCAACAAAAGCAAGTCAATGAAGGAACAGTTTATTGGGGTGCATGGTTTGAGAGTATGTTTGGGAAGACATAGAGGTGGGAATGTGAAGTGGTTGGACATATTACATCCATAGTGAAGAAGCAGAGAGATGAATGCCTTTGGCTTTTCAAGATTACCTTTTCCTTTTCTCTTTTTATTCAGTCTGGGAATTCAGGGTAAATTCTTTTAGCAGTTAATTCTCTCTGGAAATGCTCTCACAGATGTGCCCACAGATGTTTCTTCCAGGAGATCCTATGATCCAATCAAGTTGACAAGAAAGATTAACTTTACATCCTCTTACCAGAGGCTCCACCAGATGGAATTTGGGAATGGAAAATTGCTGATGCACCTGTCTCTCTGATGACTGTTTATTATGGTAACTACTCAGAAAATGTTTGCTTTGAAGAAGAAAAGATTTTAAGGCAACTGTGGCATGTCATTCAGTGGAGACACACTGATGATCTGTTGCTGTAGGCATTGTTTTCCATTGTTTAGCATTTCTGGGAATATATTTTCCCAAATTCTAGGTTAGCTAAGGATGTGGCTGTGAACTGTCTATGGCCTTAGATGAACTATTAGGGAAAAGGGATATAGAAGTCTTTGGTGCTGGAAGAAGTTCCCATTTCTTGGAAAAACTGTACTCCTCATGAATATATCCTTCTTAGTGCTGTCAGCGACAAGTGGGTACTGGATCCCTGGAGCCTTAGCCCTGATTTGGGTCACACCAGAATATCTGTCATGATCAAATTCTTAAGAACCTTCCAGCAAAGCTTTCTTCTTGTCCTTCTCTGGTTCTGGATTCTCTGATATCTAAGTGGTTTGTAGGAAAAGGATACATAATTTATACACAGTAACCACCAGGAAGTCCAATAATTTGGCCATGATTTCATTCAAAATGTACCAAAGCCTAGAAATACAAGACTCAATGTTCCTTAAACTGCTGAGCTAATACCAGTAGACAAAAAAAAACATTCTGAAGCTGATGGCTGGAGAGGAAGAGGGATGGTGCTTGTCAGCAAGGAAATTCTGTTACAAATATGTTTCTTTAATAACTGTTGCTCTGTTTAGTGTTTCTGGCCACATTAGGGTCAGTTTTGTTAAACTGTATCTTCTGAAAATGTGATTTATTTAATTTAGGTTGTTAGATTATTTGTGGAGAATTGCACAGAATATTGCTTCTAAAAATATTACCTTATGATGGGTATTTCTTCTTGTCATTTTTGTTTTCTCCTGAGTACTTTAATAAATGAACATAATTTGATTGTATTCTTGTCCCATTGACCTCTTTGGTCTCCTTTCCCCAGTCCCCGACAATGACCCTTTTCTTAATAGCTAGTCCTTCCTCTGATTTGATGTCTCATTCTTTTTGTCCTCCTCAGTCCTCCTTGTCACAGTGTTGCTGGGCTTAGAGCCCTGCTGGTCATGAATGCACCAGTTGGTTCATGTAAAGAGGATAGTGCCACATAGTATTCCTTCCCCCGAAGTGGCTCTTTGCAGTCTTTCCACCTCCTCTTCGACAATGTTCCTTGCGTCTTGGAGGCCTTGATGAAAATGTGAAGTTTAGTATTGGGTTCTAAACCGACTCTCATTTTCTCCTCAATGTCCAACACCACCTCCATTAGAGAAACTTCTCTGACAAGTAGTGAGAGCAGCACCCTTATTTGCTCTATCACCTTCTCTGCAATGTTCCCTGAAGCCAGTGGTTCCCTTTTTCATTGATATCTATTATACTTGTTACCTTTTAGTTGAAGCTTATTTTCCATTTTTTCTAATTTAATTATTTTTCTTTTAAAAATATTTTGTTAATTTATTTGCGAGCAAAGAGAGGTAGATTGAAAGACTAAGAGAATGGGCATGCCAGGGCCTACAGCCACTGCAAATGAACTCCAGATGCAGGTGTGCATCTGGCTTTATGTGGATGATGGGGAATCAAACAGGCCATTAGGCTCTGCAGGTTAAGTGTCTTAAGTGCTGAACCATCTCTTCAGCCATGGTTTATTTTAATTCTACTCTTTGCTTATTTTCTACTTCATGCACGCCTGTTCTCATGTTTATAAATTCCATCTTTATGCTTTCCTTCTTTTAGGGTAGAAGTTTGAAATGGGTCTGAGGGTGTATTAGTTGCTTTTCTTGGTGCTTCAACAAATACTTGTTAAAAGAAACAAATAAAAGTAGGGCTGATTTTGGTTTATATTTCAAGGGGATACACTCCATCTTGGCAGAGTGCATAGTCATTGGAGCATGAAGTACCCGGTCACACTGATCCACAGTCAGGGAGCAGAGAGGGATGAATGTTCACCTTTGCTATCTCCTGTTTACTTTTTGCAAGACCCCAGCCTATGGAATGGTGTCACCAAGTTAGAGTGGGTCTTCTCACCGCAGTTAACCTAATCTAGAAACTCCTTTATAGGCATGCCTAAGGACTTGTCTCCTCAATGATTCTAAATCCTACCAATTTGAAAACATTAACCATCACATATAATAATAGACAACTTGTCTACAGGCACCCTTTGTCCTGGAAGCCTTCGAAAGAATCCATTTATTTGTATTTTGTGACTTCGAGATTCCTCTGCAGTGCTTGGGTAGCTCCCTCCTCCTATTTCAAAGTGCATTGCTCTTATTTCTGCCTCTGCTGCCACACCTTCTCTCTCTGCTCCAGATTCTCCAGCCTATAACTCATAAGGATTTTGAAATTATATGTCATAATAAGCTTTCTGTTTCAAGATGCTTACCTTAATCATAAACACAAAATCTCACTAGTCATATAAGACGACATATTTATAATCCAGGGACAGGATGTAAACCTTTTGGAGGATCATTATTCAGCTTTTCACAGTGTGAAAATCCCCCAAGTAACTACAAAAGAGACCTAAGAAAATATCTTAGCTGCAAACAAGAGCAAAACCCATTTTCTCATTTTATTCGATATATACTTTGTTCAGCAACTACTTTGTTCTGAGCCTGCACAAATGTTAGAGATATGAAAAGTAAAACATTAGAATATTTGTAAGAATAATATAATGATCCCTATTCTCATTGGACATAGTTTATATTTTACTAATTTAAAACAACATTAAAAAAACTAAAAAAAACATTAAATTTAAATAATGAAGTATGTGATATTCTATGACAGTAGTTTAAGGTGTTATGGAGTGTTTGCCTCAGTAAGAGTTTAGCTACAGCTTCTTAGAGCATGTGGCATAAATATAAAAAAAGTACAGCTAGACATGCATGGAAAATCATTCTCTCATGTTAACATTATGTATAAAAATCTCAGGGTTGAATGAGAAAGGATATTGGAACTTTCTGAGAAGTAAAAGATTATAAATATGAATAAAACATAAGTATATAGGAAGTATGTTTTGAGTGAGTTTCAAGTAGATAGGTGTCATGGTTTGATCCAGGTGTCCCCCACAAACAAATGAATGTGTTCTCAATGATCTATCCTCAGCTGATGGCAGTTAGGGAATTACAACCTCGCTAGAGCTGTGTTGTTGGGGCGGGCTTATGGGGTTATAAGCCAGCTCCCCCTTGCTAGTATTTGGCACACCTTCCTGCCACTGTTTCCAGTGCTGTGGCAGAGGTGATGTCCACCCCTCTGCTCATACCATCGTCTTCCCTGCCAGGATGGAGTCTCCTCCTCGAGTCCGTAAGCCAAATAAACCCACTCCTCCACAAGCCACCTTTGCTTGGATTCTTTCTGTGCAGAAACTAGAAAGGTGACTGCAACAATAGGGATACAAGGAACAGGACACCAGAGCTTTACAAGACTTGATAGGTGTCTAGGCATCAGATAATAAAGGATTTTCAGAAGTGGTAGCTTGAACAATTTGATTAAGAAATATTTGTTGGTTAAGATTTGTATATAAGGAAATTTATGTGTGTGCTCAACAGCAATGGAAGTGAGAGAGAACAGAATGGGTTGATGCAGGAGGAAGACCTGATATGTGCAGAATAAGGAAATAAAGCAAAGTGGAGTTCATATCAGCCAGTATGAAAAGATCTGGAATCAGGATGACACTATTAATTTCTCACAATGGAAAAAAGCTCCACTTGTCTTCAGAAGTGGAAGAAGGAAGAAAGGCAGAGAGTCCTGGTTCTTAACAGGGATGACGATCTGTCTCAGAACTCTGTCCCCATATGGAAGTGGGATAACCTCTGGGGGTTAACCAGTTGTGTTAAGAGTAGTCTATAACATAACAGTGCAGTTCCTAATTTTACAGGATGGAGCTTAAATCCTGAGTCCCACAGGCACTGATTACAGAAGTGGGTAGTTGAGTGCTTTTACTATGATACACTTCCGAATCCCTCAATAAAGGTCTTTGTGAACTTTAATACTATGTATTCAAACATGCTATGCCAGTTTTAAAGGTCCTCTGAGAGACCCACGCTCACCAACCTGCTTCCACACTGTTACTTATTTATTTATTTATTTATTTATTTATTTATTTATTTATTTATTTATTTATGGCTGTCATAAAAAAACTAGAACTCTGGTCATGATCCCAAATTGCTAAATATCCCAACTAAAATGTACTTTTAAATCCATCTCAAAATATGAGTGGATGTATTAAAATTAAAACAAATTTCTACTCAAATATATAATCTCTTGTATGTATCCTTGGTTTGAAAATCCCAAGTCCATTAAATAGAAGAGCTTGTATTTCTCTTCACTGTGCTTATATTTATGGTCACTTCTCCCTCATTCTCAAACACACAGTACTATCAAAAATAGTTGTAACATATATGTATATAAACACAATTAGGTCCAGTGAAAACTCTCTGAGCCAAATATATTTTATTTATTTTACGAGACTTACATATGGAAATTGTAGAGGACTTAAATATGCATTAACCAGAAGTAAGAAAATTTGTTATTGGCAAGAAAGTCCTGAAAACTTCCTTGAAAACATATTTGAGTTGAGTTGTATTTGTTTTTTCCCTTCTCTCCTCTATATGGCTTCTTCCATCACTTCTTCATGAATCTAGAAATTTTACTCAGTGCCAGATATGTAAAATTAGAAAGATAACACTCTTCATCTAAATAATGTTGTGAAGAGCCAGTGTAAAAAGAACGATAGATATTTAACCACAGAAACTTAGCAATGTGTTTCTCAGAAGAGAAGAGCTGGTTCTTTTGTCTGTAGGGAGCAGAAAAGCTATTACAGATAAGCTTATCTCTTGTTGGAGTATTGAGCTGTGTGTGTCATAGGAGTAGACACAGGAGAGAGCTTTTGCAGAGATGCAGCTGTGCAATTTAGCTTGGACTATTCAGGGAGACATAAATGTTCAACTGAGCTAGAATCTGGAAAGTTGATGAGAATTGGGAGTGTTTGGACAGATTTTTTAGTATAGAGGTTTGTTTACGAAGGGATTCATGCACTGAATACAAAACATTAAGCATGATCACACTGCTGGCCATGTGAAAGAGAGCAAAACAGATGAGGTTTGAATCTGGTGGACCAAGGAGAAAGGCCTTGCATTGTGTTCTAGGAAGTGGACAGGGACAGGCTGCCCTGGAGTAGAAGCAGTGAGCAAGGAAACAGCAAGCTGAATACCATGAGTGTGTGTGTGCATGGGGCACTGGGATGCTGATGGTCTTCTTGGTGAATTGCCTTGGCTGGAGACTAATATTCTTCTTCTCTTCTGTCTCTTCCTTCGTGTCTTTCTCCTCCATGTTCCCCTCACTCATTATTCCCAATTGTCCCCCTTCTCCTTCTTGACTTATCCTGTTTCTTCCACTTTTCCTCTTCTTCATCTTACTCCATCTATTTCTCTTCCACTTCCTCTTCCCTGTCAAACATATAATCTGTAGTATTCTATCTCTCAGTGTAGCCCATGTCCAATAATAGGGTTGCATGGGGTGCAGGCTAGAGACCTCCTTCCTTGTCTTATCTGAGAATCACGCTAGTGGCTGTTGAAGCTTCAGATCTCTCCATGGGGCCAGAGAAGGCTTTTGCAGAAGTTGTAATGAAGCATCAATTCCTCTCTGCCCAATTATATGTCCTCTAATTTCTTGTATTAGAAAAACTTCACCCTCGATCTAAAGAATCTTGTGAAGAGCCAGCATAAAAAGTACTCTAAATATTTAATCACAGTAATTTAGCAATGCATTTCTCAGAAGAGAGAAGAGCTAGTTCTTTTGTCTGCCAGGGTCTTTTCAGCAACTTCCTTGAGCACTTTGATGTTTCTCTAAGACCCATACAAATCACTTTGTGGGATGTAGAAATAGGACATAAAAAAACTGACATAAGGGCTGGAGAAATGGCTTAGATGTTAAAACACTTGCCTGTAAAGCAGAAATACCTGAGTTTAATTTTCTAGTACCCACATATAGCCAAATGTTCAAAGTGGTGCATGCATCTGGAGTATATTTGCAGTGGCCCTGGTGTGCCTATTCATTCTTTCTCTCTCAGTATCCAAGAAATAAATAAATAAATTCATAAAATATTTTTTAAAAACTGATTTAACAGTATGGGCACAGAAAGTTTACTCTGGAGGTAAATCAAAAATTTGAATTCTTGGATTGGCTCTGCTGATATCAGAAAACAGTGATATATGCTTTTTCAGGGGTACAGCTCATCTTGGCTTTCTGTCCCTTGCCTATGATGAGATATCTTGAGGTCTAGATAACCTTGGCATCAAAATAACCTGGAAGAGAAGGAAACAGAAGAAATGAATGGAGCTCAGAAGGGATCCTGACAAGAAAGTAGCCTGTTAATCTCCAAACCAGGATTTTCCTTGTGAGCTCAGTACTCACCTGCTCACAGGTGACAAAGGGCCACGCATCAGAAGAAACTGGTACCCATGGTGGCTCAGAGGAAGTTCAAAGGTGAGGTGTTCATTCCTCATCAGCCATCTCTCTGTGACATGGTCTCTATGAATTTATAACTGTCATGTGGCTCCTTCCTGTGATGTCCCCAAAACAGTCCATTGTATCAGAAGGATAGCCTTTACCCTGAGTCAGCAAATGCAAGTGTTTGATATATCATTCATTTTAAAATATTTTATGTCTGTTTTAATATCACAAACATTACATCCATACTATATAAAGTTATAATACAATAACAAAATAAACATCACACTATACAATCATCAGTGATATTCCCTTTTTCTCCAGTTCCTCCTCTCGTTTTTTTTTCTTGCTATGAAATTCAGGCTGGACTCAAATTATGATCCTCAGCACCCAGATTTATGTGATAATAGGCTGAGGAAAAGAGACACAGAGAAAATATACAGGTGCTCCAGGGCCTCCTACCATTGTAAATAAACTCCAGATGCATGTGCTACTTTGTACATCTGACTTTACCTGGACACTGGGGAACTGAACCCCAGCCACCAGGCTTTGCAAACAAGAGCCTTTAATGACTGGGTCATCTCTGCAGCCCAACCAAACTGATCTTTGCCAGAACAGTAGAGTGATACCAGATGAATCTGTGATCCTTGCTGATCATCTTGTTTTCAGCATGGAGATGGGATGAGAGTAGAAAGATGCTGGGCAAGGAAAGAAAAATCACAAATCAGACCAAAAAGAGAGCTGGAGAGACAGCCACCCAGGACTTGGCTCCGGGAGGCTGTATCAAAACCATGAGATGCCATTCATTAACTTCTAATATCTCCAGCCTGTGTGGACTCTGTTGTGCCCTACACTAGCTCCAGTGCCTTTCATTACTTTCTTCCAACCTCAGGCATCACCTGCTTCCTGGGTCCTGTCCACAAGCGGTTTCATGCACTGAGAGGAATGCACATTTCAGCGCTGTGGACAGACTGCTTGCACAGAAGTACAGCGCTGAGTCTCCTGGTTCAGAGGCCTGGATTTCCAGGCTGCAGGGTGAATTCGGGGGACATTCAGCTGAGAAGCGCTCCTTGACCATATCTATTTGACTAATAACTTTTCGACTCTCAAGGTAAATCAAAAATTTTAACTCTTTGTTCTGGCTCTGCTGATACCACAAAATGGCATTGTGTCCCTTTTCAGGGTTACAACTCATCCATGCTTTCTGTCCTTTGCCTATAACCAGATGTCTTGGGGTCTGGATAACTTTGGCATCAAAATAACCTGGAATTGAAGGAAACAGACAGCATGAATAAAGCCCAGGAGGGATTCTGACCAGAAATTAGATTGACAATATCAGCATGAGAAAATACCTCTTTGCACTCAGGACTCACCTGCTCCCAGGAGACAAAGGACCACAGAGCAAAAGAGACTGGTACCCATGGTGGCTCAGAGGAAGGGCAAGGAGGAGGTGTTCGTTCCTCATCAGCAATCTCTCTGTGACATAGTCTCTATGCACTTGTAACTGTCATGTGGCTGCTTCCTGTGACTTCCCAAAAGAGTCCATGCTATCAGAAGAAAAGCTTTTATCCTGAGTCAGAAAATTCAACTGATTAATAGTTTGTTCATTTAAAATACTTCATATTTATTCTTAGTAACATAAAAATTACATCCACCAGGCAGGATGGCATGTGCCTTTAATCCCAGCACTCAGGGGCAGAGGTAGGAAGATAGTCATGAGTTCGAGGCCACCCTGAGACTACATAGTGAATTCCAGGTCAGCCTGGACTAAAGTGAGACCCTACCTTGAAAACCAAAAAAATAAAAAGTAAAAAATTTTAAAAAGAAAAAAGAATTACATCCACATTTGTAACATTATAAAACAGTAACAAGACATCATACTACTGTTAACAGTGAAACCATCAAAGATTCTTTCTCTCCAGTCTCCCTCTTTTTCTTTCATTATCTTTTCTTGCTTTGTAGCACAAGCTGGACTCAAATTGTATCTTCAGTGCTCTTATGGCTCTGATAATAGGCATGTGCGACCATACCGGGGTTACTCTCTTGCATCTCTGTTATCTCTAGCATTCTAATTCTCTTTTCCTATTAAATACTTGACTTAACTTACTGATGACACTTTGAGAGATAGCCAGAGACTGGCGTCTCTTGATATTGACATTACTAGGCTAATTCAACTGAGATCATTGAATAATCTCACAAGGAGATGATGAGGATAAGAGAGTTTGGCCAATGCACTTTAAAGTGGAATGGTGAATTCTATAGTCATTTTTACGAGCCCTCTGGTGATATGTAGATACATAAAAATAAAATGTACCTTCGTATAGAATGTCATGACTCAACAACTATGATTGTGAAGACCCAATATTATAAAGTGATTTTAAAGGTCCATGAAATACTATGTACAAGTCAATTCTGGCTGAGCATCTGAGGAAAATTAGTATCACTCCTGGAAGAAGGGGTATGGAACTGGAAGATTGGGTGATCACAAAGAAATTGGAAGGTGTCACTCACTTTGTGCTCAGGAGGAAAATGTAAGAAGCAGATCTGGATCCATAATAACATAATATTTAGGTGATCCCAAAGAAAATGGGAAGAGCTGGGTGCTTTCAAGGAAGGTCATGTCTAGATCACAATTCTTGGGAATTTTTTAAACCCAGCCTTAGAAAGAGCAGGCTGATTTTTATCAGAACAATGGAATCAAACCAACTGAAACTGATCCTTGCTGGCCATCGTATTCTTATCATTCTCACCATGAGGATGATATAAAAGGAGACAGAAGTTGGGCAAGGAGAAAACAGACAAGGAAGGAGAAAAATGTGAGATGGAGAGGCAGCAATTCTGACCCCAGTGTGAGGGAGAGGCTGCTTTAGAATAACAAGCCTGCGATGCCTACGTTTCTAAATCCCCTCGAGTTTTGTGAGCAATCTGCTGTGGTTTATTTACTCAAGTTAATTTCTCTTATGTTCTTCTAACCTTGGGCACCACCTGCTTCCTGAGTCCTGTCCACAACTGGGTTTGTGTACTGACAGGACTGCGCATTTCAGCGCTGTGGACTGACTATTCGCACAGAAGTACAGCGCTGAGTCTCCTGGTTCACAGGACTGGATTTCCAGGCTGCAGGGTGAGTCTGAGGGACATTCAGCTGAAAAGCGCTTCTCGACCATGTTTATTTGATTAACAACTTTTTGATTCAGCAAGTAAATCAAAAATGTCAACTCTTTATCCTGGCTTTGTTGATACCAATATACAGCAGGGTATCCCTTTTCAGGGCTACAGCTCATCTTCGCATTGTATCCTTTGCCTTTCACCAGATGTCTTGGGGTCTGGATAACTTTGGAATTCAAATATCCTGGAAGAGAAGGACTTATGAACTGAACATGAACTGAACCCAGGAGGTACTCACACAAGAAAGGATGGCAATGTCAGTACCTAGTGAGCTCAAGACTTACTTACCTCCCCATAGGAGACACAATCCAACAGAGAGAATCCTGGCAGCCATGGTCACACCCACACCAAGGCAGCAAAATTCTGAATTGTTTTAATTCTGTCTAGGAGCCTTGCTGTGACATGTGATCCCTGCAGACTCAGCCGTGACCTTACTACTTCCTGTCACTGCCAAAACACTTCATGGCATTAGAAGGAAAGCTTGACCTCAGTTCGGAAAATATAGCTGTTTGTTATTTCATTTGTTTTAAATATTTGTATCTATTTCACTCATATGCACAATACATACATATTTTCAAAGTCTTAAACAGAATAAAGAGTATAACTGTCATATTACTGCTGGGTGCTGCTTACATCCAATTAGTGATATTCTTCTAGGTCTTCTTTTGTTCTTTCTCTTGCTGTCAAGTCACTTTCATTCTCTCTCTCTCTCTCTCTCTCTCTTTCTCTCTCTCTCGATATAAGATCTTCCTATGTTGTCCAGTCTTGCCTCAAATTTGCAATTATCTTGTCTTGTATTTCCCATTGCTGGGAATAAAAACCTGCGCCACAATAGTTTTCTATCTCTCATCTCTGTATTCCATCTCTACCTCTCTCTTTCACCTTTCCAATTGAATTTGTGATGTCATTTATTATTTATGCTGTTGTAGACTTCTTTATTTTAAAAACTTATATCTTATAGGAGAGCAGAGATTCTAGAATCTATTGATCCTCCTTATACTGCTAAACTAGGCCAACCTCTGTCGCTGGATAATATCATAAGGAAATATTAGGATATGAGGAAAAGTTTTATGTATTTCTATGTGTGTCTAGAGACATAGGCAGTAATTTTGAAGGATGCTGTGATAATATGTAGATTTATAAAAGATAATATACAGGTAATGCATCTCTCCACAATCATGTTTCTAACTCTATAATAATATAAACTTAATGTTAAGGTCTCTGAAGTGTTTTTTATATATAAGTGTTTCAATGCTGACATTAAATTTAAAGAAAATAAATTTCTTTCCTGGAAGAAGTGTTTTGGGTTATACTGTGTATGATTTTGAAGTGACAGACCAAGGAAACATACAGGATCATAGTGTGTTTCACATACTTTGAGACCTGGGAGAAATGTAAGGGGCAAAACTTCATCATAATAACATTTATGTGGATTTAAAAACACACATGTGGTGGCAAGAGCTTGTTGCTCTATCAGAAAGCCATGGATGGATCATCACAAATTCATGTCTTTTCTTGAAATTATAAATCCAGGCTCAGAAAAAAACAAATTGGTCTTTATTAGTTTGGTGGGATGATGTGAACTGCATTGTGTGTGTGTGTGAGTGTGTGTGTGTGTGTGTGTGTGTGTGTGTGTGTGTGTGTGTGTGTACACACGTTTATAGGGGTGCGGGAACACATGAAATCACATTGGGTGCCATAGATCAATGCAAGTGTCTTCCTCAGTCACACTACAGCTCATTATTTGAGACAAGATCTCTTACTGACCTCTTCTCCTAAACCAGATGGCTATCAAGCTCCATGAATACTCCTATTTTTGCCTTCTCCACACCACTGGGATTGCAGTGCACACATCACCATGCATGGCTTTAACCAAGATGCTGGGTCTCAACTCAGGTCGTCATGTATGTGTGGCAAGCACTTTACTGAGTGGTCTCCCCTGTACCTTAATTAATGATAGTGCTTGACCATCTCATTCTCATAATAAGGATGTTATAAAAGAGAGAGAAGGTGTGCAAGAAGGAAAAGGCAAGTAGCAGACAAAAGAGGAGAAAAATTACATGGAAAACAGGCATGTGGGGGGGTCTGTTTCAAGATTGGGACCCTATAATGTCCTCAAGCACCTCCAGCCTGGGATTCCTGTTAGGTTCTTCTCAAGTAGGAAGCCACCTGCTTCCTGAGTCTTGCCCACAACCCGGTTTATGCACTGAGAGGACTGCACATTTCAGCGCTGTGTCGGGCGGCTTGCACAGAAGTACAGCGCAGAGTCTCTCAGTTCAGAAGATTGGATTTTCAGGGTGCAGAGTGAGTTTGAGGGACAGTTGGTTGAGAATCGCCCTCTAACTACATCTACTTGATTAAGAAATTGTTGATTCAGAACTGAAATCAATAATTTGAAATCTGTTTTCTGGTTTTGTTGATACCAGAAAATAGCAGTGTGTCCCTCTTCAGGTTTACAGCCCATCTTCATGTTCTGTCCTTTGCCTATGAACAGATGTCTTGGGGTCTGAATAACTTTGGCATCAAAATATCCTGGAAGAGAAGGAAACAGAAGACATGAATAGAGCCCAGGAGGAATCCTGAGAAGGAAGAGCCAGTATTTGGCAATGGAAATCTCAAGACCAGGATCTTCCTTGTGAACTCAGGACTCACCTGCCCATAGGAGATAAAATGCAACACAGCAGAGCATCCTGGCAGCCATGGCCATACTTTGACAGCACCAGTCTGAGGGGCTTTAATGCTTCCTAGGAACATTACCGTGACGTAATCTCTGCAGACACAGTTCATGACTTTATTGCTTCCTGTCACTGCCAGAACACTTCATGATATCAAAAGGAAAATCTTTCCTTAACTCACTAAATACAGCTATGTGATATCCCATTCATTTTAAAGTATTTCGTATCTATTTTGCTAATATAAAGAGCACAACAAATATTTTGAGATGTCTTAACAACAGAATGAAATTATCTAAATATTGCTGAATAATGCTTATATTCTTAATCCCTTAATGGTTGTTCTATCTTTCCCTGTTTCTATGACTCTCTCTCTTTCTTCCTCTCTCTCTCTTTCTCTCTCTCTCTCTCTCTCTCTCTCTCTCTCAATCCATCTCTCCCTCAGGATTTTGATAGTAAGCCCAGGTTAGCCTGGAATTTATTTCATAGCTTAGACTTGCCTTGGACTTTAATCCCTCTGACACAGGACTCTCATTGCCAAGATTAGATTTCCTTGCCTTAACTTTCTCATCACAGAGATTTAAAAGCTGCACCACCACAGCAGCTTTCTCTCATTTCTACCTCTTTTTCTTCCTGCCTTCTTCTATATTGCCCTTCTTTTATATTGTCCAAAATAATGATGTCATTCATTATTTCTTTTTTTTAAAATATTATCCAAAAATATTTGTATGAGCAAATAATGTGTCAGTATCCCATTTCCCTCCTCCCTGTCCCCAATCAGCTGGGTATCCTCCTTGGTGGGCATACTGGATCAGTCTATGGGGTAGGGGGTTATGGATAGCCTAGGAGTCAACCCGGTTCCACCCCCACTTTGTATGATATTGCTGAGGGGGGCAATGCCTTTGAATATTCTCCCCCACAATGGTTCTTACAGTCTTTCCATCCCCTCTTCCACTCAGTTCCCTGAGTCATGGTGGGTGAGTTTTAAGTCTGCTTTGTTGTTGAGGTATTAGGGGCCTCTGTAGTTCTGCATTATGTTGTGTTGAAAATCGTTGGTGTCTGTCTCGCTGACTTATCCTGGGTTGACTGGTTGGCTGTGGTTATAGGTCTCTTGCTTATTTATCTCACCACTCTCTGAGGGGTTTCATATGAGACCTTCAAGGTAGGTCTGGGATAGCTCATCTCTTGCCAGGATGTCAGCCATCCGTTTGTGGCTTGTTGGTAGGGTTGGAAAGGCCATGGGTCTTTCACTGCCTTCTGAAAAATACAAACAAAATCTCCTTTGGAGAGTGATATCAGCACAGGTTAACTAAGATATACATTTCTAAATTGGCACGATTCTATTGAGAGAAGCCTTTCTGTAGTTCTCTGGTAAAGTGAATTTCTCTTTGGGGCCTAAGATTTTGGTTCCCAAAGGATTTTGAGTCCCAATTCCAGTTAAGGGTTTCTTGTCACTGAGTGGATTTCTTGGCCAAATTAAAAGCTGTTGATTACCCCCCCCCAACCTAGGCTTTGGTGCCTCCATAGCTCAAGTGATCACTTCTTGGCTTGCTGATCTCTCCTAAAAGGAAGTGTGTTCAGCCTACTAATGGCAACAGTCTGCATTTTATATCAGTGGTCTCTGTCTTCTCCAAGTATCATTGACCAATTTCTTCTGGCAGTTTATGTAGCACCTTCCAGCACTGCAGTAGCTACCATCTGAGGGCTGGTTACCATTCTGTATCTCATAGGGTCCCCTGTGCTGTTCAATGACTTTCTATGGTTTCTTCAGCACTGGGGTCTTACCTCGGGCCTGGGGTGGGTATTCAAGAGGTTTGACAGAATCCTGTCTTATTCTGGGGTCCTCATAGGTCTTTTTGGTCAATAGGTCAGTGAGGGAAGGAGCCAATACCTGGGACAGGGAGTTTCAGGTCCCATCAATTTTTCATGGGGTTAGGCTTCCTCCCCTTCTATTCATGGCCCCTCTTACCAGACGATGCCCACTTTTTGCTCAAGAGCTTACTGTAATTATTACTGAAAGTAAGGATATTATGATTTTGATTCATTATTGGTTTAGCTTATTGTATAAGTCCCCCCTTATTCCCCCCCCCATTCCTTCCACCTCTTTCATAGTGTCTCACTTCCCCTTATAGGTCTACTTAGAGTTTAAAGTTAACCTGGTTAGGAACTAATAACTTTTTAAAAATTTATTTGCAAGGATGGAGAGAGAGAGAGAGAGAGAGAGAGAGAGAGAGGAAGAGGAGAAGGAGGAGGAGAAAGACAACGGGCATGAAGGAGGGCCTCCAGCCTCTGCAAACAAATTCCAGATGCATGCATGCAACCACTTTGACATGGGTACTACAGAACCAAACCCAGATTGTCAGGCTTTGAAGGTAAGCACCTTAACCACTGAGACATTTCTCCACCTCTCATTATTTCTTAAATAATCCTCTCCACCCTTATGAAAACCTGGTGATGTCTTCATAGTAAGCAAGAGATTCTGGAATCTATGGAATATAAGGACACTGTGGGACTAAATTAACCTCCAATACTGGATAATATTGAAGCAATATTAGGAAGATAGAAAGGTTTACGTACGTTGATGTGGGAGTGGAAACTTATACTGTAATTTTGAAGTGCTTCTGTAATTTTGATAGATATATAAAATATATATGAAGTATGTCATGTCTAAACAATTATGATTTTGGGTAAATAATACAATAAAGTGATTATGAAGGGTCATAAAGTGCTATATATAAGTATTTAAATACTAGCAGAGGATTGGAGGGAAGTTGTTTCTTTTCTGGAAGAAGTGGAATGGAGTACTTATGCATCATTTAGAAGTGACAGACTGGGTCAACACTATGGAATTTTTTTAAACTTCCCCAACATTTCTTCACTCAAATGGTCCCCTTTTGCTTTCATTCTTCAATGTCCATTTTAAAAATGACAACACACAACTCTGAGCTGTTTTCTCATTCCAGTGTACTTCTGTCTTCCTGAAGTCACAAGGCTCTGAGCAACGTGGACCCATGACAGAATCTAAACACTCAATACGAAGACAATGAAATCCTTTCTTGTAGACTCATGGCCCAGCCCTGTGCATTTGCTCCTATCCTACACCCTCCCTGTGACTTGATTCCTGAATAAATAAAATACACTGATTTTACATGCAGGAAAAAAACATGGAATATTTCAGTGACTTTTAACTCAGGAGAAAACGTTAGGGGCAAAATTACAACCATAATAAAATAACATTTTGTGTGATTTTTATGTACATACACAAGTGGCTAAAGACAAATCCTTTCTCTTTTGAGATTTTAAATGGGTTCACAAAAAGCCACACTGACCTTTGTCAACATGTTGGGATTAAGCTAATGACACTTGTTAACCATCTTATTCTCATTTTGAGGACTGGATGAAAGGAGAAAGGAGGGGTGCAGGGACAGAGAAGCACAGAGATGAC
Source organism: Zapus hudsonius (assembly GCA_004024765.1). Taxonomy (NCBI): domain Eukaryota; kingdom Metazoa; phylum Chordata; class Mammalia; order Rodentia; family Dipodidae; genus Zapus; species Zapus hudsonius. Next base: position 6,971 of record PVHP010025474.1, on the reverse strand, counting down.
AAAAGAGGAGAAAAATGTGAGATGGAGAGCAATTACTCTGAGGGGCTTTTTAGGATTGCCACACATGACTTCCTGACTTCTGAATGCTTCAAGCCACATGAGCAATCTGCTGTGGTTTACATTCGCTCCAGTTAATTCCTCTTACATTCTTCCAACCAAGTGAAACACCTGCTTCCTGAGTCCTGTCCACAAGCAGTTTTATGCACTGAGGGGCTGCACATTTCAGCACTGTGGACAGACTGCTCGCACAGAAGTACAGCGCTGAGTCTCCTGGTTCAGAGGACTGGATTTCCAGGCTGCAGCTGGAGTCTGAGGGACATTCAGCTGAGAAGCGCTCCTTGACCATGTCTATTTGATTAATAACTTTTTTATTCTGAAAGAAAATCAAAAATTTGAACTCTTTGTCCTTGCTTTGTTGATACCAATAAACAGCAGTATGTCCCTTTTCAGGGCTACAGCTCATGCTTGCCTTCTGCGCTTTGCTTACGACTAGATGTCTTGGAATCTGGATAATCTTGGCATCAAGATATCCTGGAAGAGAAGGAAACAGAAGCCATGGATAGAGCCGAGAAAAGATCCTGATAAGGAAGAGGTTTGCTTATGGGATTGACAATCCCAGGTCCAGGGTTTCCTTGTGAACTCAGGACTCACCTGCTCTAAGGAGACAAAATGTGACATAGCAGAGGATCCTGGCAGCCATGGTCACACTGAGGCCCACAAGTATGAGGAGTTTTGCTTCTTCCTATCAACCTTCCTGTGACGTGAGCCCCTTGCACATTCGGTCATGACATTATTGCTTCCTGTTCCTGCAGGGCACTTCATGCTGTCAGAAGGAAAGATTTTCCTCAGCTCAGGAAATACAAGTATTTGATGTTTCATTTACTTTAAAGTATTTTATATCTATTTTGTTAATATGAACAATACTTCCATATTTTGAAAACTCATAAAAGCAATAAAGGGTGTTAACATCATTTAACTAGTTTATATGCAATCTGTTAACTTTCTTGGTCTCTCTCTCTCTCTAGCTTTTCTCTCTCTTGCTCTCACTTTCACACTCATTTTCTCTCACTGTTTCCTATGCTGAACAGGATAGCCTCAAACTTGCAATCATTCTGCCTCAGCCTCCCCATTGTTGGTAATAGAGATCTATATTGAGACATGTTTTCTGTCATCTCTGTATTTCCATTTCCACCTCTCTCCTCTTTTCCCATTAATTTTTTTTTGGGGTTAAGCATCACTTTTACTAAATAGGCATATTCTAGAATATGAATTATACTTTTAGTTTTTTCCAAAGAAGCTCTTATGTTTAAAATTTATTTTCTGTTCTTATTTTCTTTGAGTTGAATTAGGATTTATATCATTTCTTTAATTGCCTTAGGCATCTTTATTTTAACTGATATTTGTGAGAGAGCTAGAACTTTTGGAATTTACACTCCTTGCATTTTGTTTAAACTCCTTGCATTGCAAAATGCTTGTGTACGTCTATGTTTGGCTGGAGACTGATGCAGCAATTTTGAAGAGTGTTCACATAATATGTAGGCATATAAAAGAAAATATACATGCAATAATATATCTCTCAACAATCAGGTTTCTAGCTACATTGTAACACAAAGTAATTTTAATGATTTTAAAGATCTATACAGTGTTGAGTGTGTTTCAAGGAAAATGCAATTCTGGAAGAAAGGGGTCAGATTATATCATACATCATTTAGAAGTCACAGACTAGGGAAGCATACAGAAACATGGAGTGTTTCATTCACTTTGAGATCAGGGGGAAATGTAAGGAGCAAAATTACATCCATAATAAAATAATATTTATGTAACTTAAAGATATAGGTGTGGCTAGAGCTTGGTGCTCCCTCAGAAGGTCATAGCTGGATCATCACAAATTCACTCCTTCTCCTGAGATTTTAAGCCCAGACCCAGAAACAGCCAATTTGATTATTTTCGGTGTGATAGGATGATGCTAGTGCATTTGTGATCTTCATGTGTGAGTGTGTGCACATGCATGTGTGTGTGTTCTTATGTGTGCTGATACATGCACAAGGAAGCACATGAATATTGGCGCATGCACATAGAACCACATTTGTGTTGGTGTGTGCACATGGAAGCATATGAGGTCTGGAATCCAGACCCAGTGTCTTCCTCAATTGCTCTCAACCTTATTGACATTATTATTATTATTATTATTATTATTATTGATTTTTTGAGGTAGAGTCTCACTCTTGGCCCAGGCTGACCTGGAATTCACTATGTAGTCTCAGGGTAGCCTCAAACTCATAGCAATCCTCCTACCTCTGCCTCCAAAGTGCTGGGATTAAAGACATGCACTACTACACCTGGCTTCAACCTTATTATTTGTGAAAAGATCCCTGGGTGAACCTAGTGCTCACAGATTCAGCAAAGGTTACTATCCAGGAAGCCCAGGGATCCTCCATTCTCTGCCTTTTCCTCACCCCTGGGATTGGACTGCACACCTCACTGTGTGTGGCTTTTATGTGGGTACTGAGGAGCTAACCTCTGAACTTCCTGCTTGGGTAGCAAGCACTTTAGTGACTGAGACTTGTCTCTAACCCCTTAAATGTATTAACTTTGTGGACCCCCCCCCATTCTTAGCATGAGGACTGGATGAAAGGAGAAAGAAGGGGTGCATGGAGAAAAAAGCACAAAGTAGACCAAAAAAGGAGCAAAAATATTAGCTGAAGAGCAGCCAACCTGAAGGGCTGTTTCAGAATTGACAGCCTATGACTTCCTGGCTTCTCAACACCTCCAGCTTGTGTGGACTCTGCTGCACCCCACCCCAGCTCCGGTGGATTGCATTACTTTCTTCCAACCTCGGTGTCACCTGCTTCCTGAGTCCTGTCCACAACCACTGGGTTCATGCACAGAGAGGACTGCACATTCCAGCGCTGTGGACAGACTGCTGGCACAGAAGTACAGCGCTGAGTCTCCTGGTTCACAAGACTGGATTTCCAGGCTGCAGGGTGAGTCTGAGGGACATTCAGCTGAGAAGCGTTCCTTGACCATGTCTATTTGAGTAACAACTTTTTGATTCTGAAAGTAAATCAAAAATTTGAACTCTTTTTTCTGGCTCTGGTGATACCAGAAAACAGCATTGTGTCCCTTTTCTGGGTGACAGCTCATCCTTGCTTTCTGTCCTGTGCCTATGACCAAGTGTCTTGGGGTCTGGATAACTTTGGCATCAAAATGTCCTGGAAGGGAAGGAAACAGAAGACGTGAGTAGAACCAAGGAGGGATCCTATGAAGAAGCTTATACCTTAGCTTGTTAATCTTAGGACCAGCATTTTCCTTATGAGCTTAGAACTCACCTGCCCCAAGGAGACAAAATGTGATGTAGCCGAGAAACCTGGTGGCCATTGTCATACTGAAGCAGCAACATCTGAAGGGATTCATTTCTGCCTAGCAAACTTGCTGTGAAGTCATCCAATTACAGACAGTTACGATATGATAGTAATTCTTCCTGTTACTGCCAAAGCATTTCTTGTTATCAGAAAGCCAATTTTACCCAGTTCAGAAAAGTACAACTATTTGATATTTCACTCATTTTAAAGTATTTTGTGCCTATTTTACTAACATAAATAGCACAACAAATATTTGAAAAGTCATAAAATCAGCAATAGTAGAATGAAAATATCTTAATACTGCTGGATTATGCTTACACTCAATGCATTAATTATATTCTCTCTATTAGTCTCTCCTCTCCTCTCCCCCTCCCTCCCTCCCTCCCTCCATACCTCTCCTTGACACAGTATTTTGAAATGTAGCCCAGGTGGACCTGGAAATTCATTTACAAGCCACATTCTTCTTGAACTTCCATCCCCTTGCCCAGCCTTCTCAGTGCCAAGAATAGATTAACCTTTTTTCAGCGCTGAGATGCAGGACCTGCTCACAACAGCTTTCTCTCTGTATCTCCATCTCTATCTCTCCATGACTCCATTCCTATTAAGTCATCATTTATTATTACTTAAGTTAACATCTACATATTTATGATAAAAGTGATAATGTCTTGGGAGCAGCAAGATATTCAGAAACCTATGGAACTTTTTTCTAGCACTGTGAGACTATACTAATCTATATCACTGAATAATGTTCTGGTGAGAACAGAAAATAAGGGTTTGTGTACTTTGATGTTAACCAGAGATATATAATCATTTTGAAGTTCCTCTGTTATTATGTAGATGTATGAAATATATATGTAGCATGTCATGTCACAACAATAATGATTTTGGATATAAACTACTATGAAATTAAAAGTTCCACGAAGTGCTATATATAAGTTTTTAAATACTAATAGAGGATTGGAGAAATTTTTCTGGAGCAGATAGGAATGGAGTATAATGCATCATTTAGAAATAACAGACTGGGGGCTGGAGCGATTTATCAGTGATTAAAGCACTTGCCTGCAAAGCCTAAGGACCAAGTTTCAATTTTCCAATGTCCATACAAAGTCAGATGCACAAGATGGCACATATGTCTTGAGTTTGTTTGCAGTGGCTAGAGGCCCTGCTGTGCCCATTCTTTCTGCTTGACTTTCTCTCTTTCAAAATAAATAAATAAAATATTTATAAAAAACAGGTAACAGACTGGATCAAATACAGATACATGGAATGTTTCAGTCACTTTAAACTCAAGAAGAACACATAAGAGGAAAAAACACAACTATAATGAAATAACATTTATAAGATTTTATATAAATACAGAAGTGGTTGGTTGCTCCCTGAGAAGGTTTTAGGTGGATCAGAAATTTGTTCTCTTGAGATTTTAAACAGGCTCAGAGAGAGCCAGACTGATTTGTCAGCATGTTGGAATGTTCATGGTCCTTGCTGACCGTCTTACTCTCTGCATGAGGACTGGATGAAAGGAAAAAGGTGTCCAGGAAGAAAAAGGCACAAAGTAGATGAAAGAGGAGAAAAATGTGAGGCAGAGAGTTGCTCTCCAAAGAGGCTTTTTCAGATTTGCCATCCCATGATTTCCTGACTTCTAAACATCTCCAGCCCTATGAGAAACCTGTTAGGCTTACAGTGAATTCCTTCTACCTTCTTTCAACCTAGTGAACCGCCTCCTTCCTGAGTCCTGTCCACAAGGTTGGGTTCATGCACTGAGAGGAATGCACATTTCAGCTCTGTGGACAGACTGCTCGCACAGAAGTACAGCGCTGAGTCTCCTGGTTCAGAGGCCTGGATTTCCAGGCTGCAGGGTGAATTCGGGGGACATGCAGCTAAGAAGCGCTGCTTGACTATGTCTATTTGATCAAGAACTTGTTGACTCTGAAGGTAAATCAAAAATTTTAACTCTTTGCTCTGGCTCTGTTGATACCAGAAAACAAAAGTATGTCCTTTTACAGGGTGACAGCTCATCTTTGCCTTCTGTCCTTTTCCTTTGACCAGATATCTTGGAATCTGAACAACATTGGCACCAAAATGCCCTGGAAGAGAAGGAAACAGAAGACATGAACAGAGCCCTGGAGGGGGGGGATCCTGACAAGGAAGAGCTTGTATCTGGGGTGGACAATCTCAAGATGAGGGTTTCCTTGGGAACTCGGGACTCACCGGCTCCCAGGAGACAAAGTGTGACACAACAGAGAATCCTGGCACCCATGGTTACACTGAGGCACAAAAGCATGAAAGGTTTTGATTCTGCACAGCAACCTATGACGTGAGCCCTTTGCCCACTCAGTCATGTTGTTACTTCTTCCTGTTACTGCAGAACATTTCAGAATCACAAGAAATGCTTTCTCCTGGCTCAAGAAACACAACTATTGAGGTTTTATCCATTTAAAAGTATTTTATTTTCTATTTTAGCAACATTAACATCAAAAATATTTTGAAAAGACAAAATAAAAAAATAGCATAATGAAAATTTCTCACTGCTAAATAATGCTTATTTTCTTTCTTTCTTTCTTTCTTTTTTTTTTTTTTTTGGTTTTTCGAGGTAGGGTCTCGTTCTAGTCCAGGCTGACCTGGAATTCACTCTGTAGTCTCAGGGTGACCTTGAACTCAAGGCGATCCTCCTACCTCTGTCTCCCGAGTGCTGGGATTAAAGGCGTGCGCCACCACGCCTGGCTAATACTGCTTATTTTCTTAATCTGTTAGTGATATCCTCTTTCTCGCTCTGTCTCCCTCACCAGAGCCTGAACCTTACACAGTAGTGCAGACTCAACTTGAACTTTGATTTCCCCTGCCTTAGCCTTCTCATCGCTGGGATTGGAGAACAGCACCTCCATATTAGCTTTCTCAGAAGTTCTATATCTCCTCTCTCTCTCTCTCTCTCTCTCTCTTTTCCATTAAGTTCTTGATGTCATTTATTCTTATTAAGATATCAGCTCTATCTTTATATTAACACTGATGATTTTGTGGGGAAAACCAAAAGAATCTGGAATCTATTGAATCAACTGACACTGTCATTCTGCACTGAACCATATCACTGGATAATGTTAAGGAGATATGTGGACAGTTGAGAAAGATTTTTGTAGACTGAGATGGGACCAGAGACTTATACAGTCATTTTGAAGTATTCTCAGTTAATATGAAGATGCATAATATATAGCCATATAGAGAGAGTTTGTCATGTCCCAACAATCATTATTTTGGATATGCAATACAATAAAGTGATTTCATATGTCATATACGTGTTTCAGTGTTTGCAGGTACTGGAAGAAGTTGTTTTTATGGAAGAAGTGGGTTGGATTATACTGGAACTCATTTATAAATGTCAGAATGGGTGAACACACAGAAACAGGTATGCTTCTCTTACTTTGTGCTCAGGAGGGAAATATAAGGGGCAAAATTGCACCCATCATAATCTTGGCCAGCATGTTGGAATGATGCCAACTGAGTGTGTGATCCTTGCTGACCATCTTCTCAGCATGAGGACTGCATGGAAGGAGACTGGCTGTTCAGGGAGAGACAAAAAGCAGACAAAAGAGAAGAAAAATGAGACCTGGAGAGACA